>PVJS01048727.1:0-14941 GCA_004027185.1 Glis glis
GCCCTATTTTTTATCCTTTATTTTGAAACCGGGTCTCACGAAGTTGCAGAGGGCCTCGCTAAGGAGAGAGAGAGAGAGAGAGAGAGAGGGAGAGAGAGAGTCAGGGAGAGAGAGAGAGAGAGAGCTGAGGTTGGCCGCGAACCCGGATCCTCCGGTCTCCGCCTCCCAAAGTACTGGGATTACAAGCGTGCGCCACCACGCCCGGCTCCAGAGAGGGCTTTATTATCATTTGATGCATGCACACCGGCGCCCTCTTGGGCCAGATGAGATCCGTATGTATGTCTATGTGATTTGCCCCATCCGCGGTACCTGGGGGATATCCCAGCTTGAAGAAGTCAACTTATTAGATTTGGAACTACCTGCTGTTTGTGCATGTGTGGTTCTGTGGATTTGCAAATACTATCTGTTTTTAACTAACTAACCTCTACAAAATGGACAAGAGCATTTAAAGGACTCTTCCAGATTAAAAATCAATGGGTGTGGTGGTGCATGCCTGCAATCCCAGTACTTGGGAGACTGAGACAGGAGCATCGCAGGTTCCAGAACAGCTTCAGCAATAGTGAGACTCTCAGCAACCTAGTGAGACCCTGTTTCAAAATAAAAAGGGCTGGAAGTGTAGCTCAGAGGTAGAATGTCCCTGAGTTCGATCCCCAGTACAACATTCTCTCTCTCTCTCTCTCTCTCTCTCTCTCTCTCTTTCTCTCCTGGTAGAGTGCACACAAGTGAAGCAGGGAATGACAGAGCCAAACTGTCTCCTGTTTCTCAGATAAGCTCTTCATCAGCCACGTTATGAGTAAGTGTGATCACTAATCTACCAACTAAGGTCCAGTCACAGACAACAGAATCTACACTGGCTACTTTAAACAGAAAGCAGTGCGCTGCCACTATGGGGGTGGCTGTAATATCCCTTGATGGGCTGGAGGAACAGGCTTTAGTACAAAAATTTTTTTTTTTCAGAAAATGGCTCTGCAGACTTGGCCAGTGTCTGCCATAGTGAGGAATTTGGGGGATTAGGAAAATTCTAGAACACATGCCAGCCCCACCACTCTTCTCTGCCATGATCCATATCAGAAAAATGGGGACCCTGCCTCTTGCCTCCACGGGATTCTGCTACAGCTGACTTCTATGACCAGTCTTGCCAGCAAAAGCAAAAGGGTCTCCACCTCATGGTGTTTATGTCCGTCTTCCAAGTCCCTCATGGGGCTGTCTCTTTGGGAGAAACTCGGTCCCGTGTGGAACCCACACTGTACCTGAGTCTAGAAAACCTAGTCTTTCACTTTTCTACCTGTAGCCCTTTGGCTAAATCATGCTAGGAAGGGTCTCAAGTGCAGCTCTTCAAGCCAGCACACAATGTTTCCCATAGCTAACAAATCCAGTATGATCTGAAGTTAGCTCTCCCCAAGTACTTAGGAGGCTGAGACAGGAGGATCACAGGTTCGAGGCCAACTTCAGCAAATTAGTGAGACCCTGTTTCAAAATAAAAAAAAAAAGTAGGGCCGAGGGTGTAGCTCAGAGGTAGAACACCCCTTGGTCCAATCCCCAGTACCACAAAAAAAATTAAAAAGGAGAAGTTAACTCCCCCCAAATGCAAAACTATCAAGAAGGCTATCTGAAATTTGGATTTATATCTACTACAAATGAGGACAAACTTTTCCTTAATTATGTATAGGTGCACAAACCCTTATCCAAAATCCTAGGAGCAGATATTGTAGAATTTGGTATTTTATTTTTTTTAAATTTGGTGGGACCATTTGCTCTCTCACTGGAAACAATTTTAAAAACTACGCAAAATGTAAGGAATGTTTTTATAAAGATACTGGACAACTGGACGAGGGCAGTGATCTCTGGGAAATGGGAAACAAATGAGGTGAACCTGAGACGGCGCCAGCCTGTTGCCTTGAGAGAGTTCTTAAGCCACAGCCGAGGCAGGGAGAACCCGGGCAGAGCCCAGCAGATCCCCTGAGTTGAGGGGATGGAGCAGAGACTATGGGGAGACCACGGCAGATAGAGTTCTCTGGACAAAGGATTGGACTGGAGAGAGCAGTGCTGAGCAACAACTTGGGAGCAGTGTAGAAGAGGCCCCTTGAGCATTCAATCAAATACTGATCAGGACTTGGGAGGCTGATTCAGGAGGATCACAGGTTCAAGCCCAGCCTCAGCAACTTAGTGAGACTCTGTTTCAGATTTTTTTTTCAAAAAAGGGCTGCTTGTAGCTTGGGGGTAGAATGCCCCTGGATTCAATCCCCAGTACTATAAAAAAAAAAAAACGTACTCATCAGTGTGTGTAAGTAAATTACCCACAGTCAGGTTAAGATTAGAGGTTATAGTGTCTAATGCTCATTCAAGGAATAGTGCCTGCTCCTGCCAGCCAGACTGGACAACCTCAAGATTCATGAGGTGATGGGGGTACAGTACACAGAAGAACCTCATCTCAGTAGCAAGGAATCATTATTCCCAAACCAAACATCACTCCAATCCCACCTACCACCTCTCAAAAGCAAGACCTAAATGTGTCAAACGGTTTCCAGGTAACTTAATTACATCCCCCAAACAAACATAAGAATGTATGTAGGAATACTGAAAACTCCAGCCTTGACAAATTTCTGCTATCCAATCAAAAAAATTACTGGACACACAAAGAAATGGAAAAATACAACCCATAATGAGGAGAAAAATATCAGTCAATCAAAATTACTGCAGAGCTGACACAGATGTTGTGATTAGCAGGCAAGTGCATGGAAACAGTTATTATAAGCGCATTGCGGATGATCAAAAAGTTAAGATGCTGAAGGTATATAAAAGACCCAAGTCATCTAGAAATGAAAACTGCAATGTGTGAGGTGAAAAATACACTGGATGGGATTGATGGCATATTAGACCTTGCTGAAGAAAAAATTAGTGAATCTGATGACATAGCCATTGAAACTGCACAAAATGAAACAGAAAGAAAAAAGACTTTAAAAGGACAAGTATGAGGTCAGTGAATGTCTCAAGTCAACATTCTCACTACAATAATTCAAAACAACTGGCCACACAACTTAGAGGAAGGAAGATTTCTTTGCTCACATTTCTTGGAGATTTCAGGGTTCAGTCCATGTGAGGCTGGGGTCCACGGAGTTCAAGGCACAGCAGCAGGAAGCAGAGAGAGCAAGAGCAAGGTCTCTGCTTTCACACATCATAGAGGCTGGAAGCAAGAGAGTAAGAAAGCAAGGAGATTGAAAGACAAAAGCACAGTCCCAAAGGCCATACTCCCAGGGACTCACCTTCTCCAGCCACACCCCATCTGCCTAGGTTACCACCCAGTAAATCCATCACAATGGATTTATCCACTGATGAGATTACAACCCTCATGACTAATTACATCAACTCCGAACATTAATACATGACCTCTTCAAGGATATTCTCCATCTAGCCAGGTGTGGTGGCGCACGCTTGTAATCCCAGTACTTTGGGAGGCGGAGACCGGAGGATCCGGGTTCGCGGCCAGCCTCACCTCTCTCCCTCTCTCTCTCTCTCTCTCTCTCTCTCTCTCCCTGTCTCTCTCTCTCTCTCTCTCTCTCTCTCTCTCTACCTAGTGAGGCCCTCCGCAACTTCGTGAGACCCGGTTTCAAAATAAAGTATAAAAAACAGGGCCAGGGGCGTAGCGCGGAGGTAGAACGTCCCTGCGTTCAATCCCCGGTACCGCAAAAAAAAAAAAAAGGATATTCTCCATCTAACCATAACATTCCGCATCTGGCCCCTGAAGAGCTTATGCCCATTTCAGAATGCAAAATGCGTTTGGTCTATCTCCAAGAGTTCCCATAGTCTTAACCATTCTAGCATTGCTCGAAAGTCCAAAGTCTCCTCTGAGACTCAAGATGAACTCATTAGCTGTGAGCCCCTGTAAAAGAAAATAAGAATTAAAACCAAGTTATGTGGTCCAATGTACAATGAAACAGAGTAAACATTTGCATTCCAAAAGGGAGGAACAGGACCATAGAAAGATGGAATGGGACTAAAACATTATTGAAATCCAGCAGGGCAAGCATTTAATCTTTCAGCTCCATTTCTGGCATCCGGGGCACATGGTGGTGAGACGTGATCTCCAAGGGGCCTTAGCAGCCCTGTGCCTGTGGCCTGGTTGATAGCAGTTGGTGTCACACTCTCTCTTCCAGCCGGGCTCTGTGGCTTGCAACTTGCAGCCTTTCCTCATGGTTGTTCCATGTTTCTGGCATTTCTAAATATCAGGGCAGTTTATTGCAACCTTGGCTTCACCCTCATAGCCTCACAAATTGCCCTATTTGGGCCTATTTGCAGGGATTCCGAACCTGCTGCACATTGCCTCGCTTCACAGGCCTTCCTTTGAAATCTGAGGGGAAGCCTCCATGACCCTTTTTTCCAGCAAAGTCAGCGTTACCTGAGTGCCCAAATCGATCACCAGTAGGAAAGTAGTCATGTCCTTTTTAATCACTGCCGCTGGGCCTGCCTCAATCATGGTCACCACTGAGCCTGTCTCAATCCTGACCGCCCTGCCACCAGGCCCTTTTCAATCACAGCCACCACTGCTGGGCCCCTGTTTCCATGGTTACACACTTGGACATGAACTGCCCCGACCACATTCCTTTCTTTGTTCCTATGCAAAACATTTGACCTCCCTTCAGCCATCTTACTTTCTTTCACAAAACCATCTCTTTGGGTCCCAGATTTACACATGCCTTTCTGACCAAACTGCAAATCTATGAAGTCTCTCTTTGCTTTTCTTTCTGTTTCCAAAATTCACTGTCCAACTGGCTCAATGGAGACATCAATATCATTATGCAAATTGGATACTTTGCTGTTTTGAGATTTCCTCTGTCAGCTAAGTAAGTCCATCATCTTTAAATTCGACTTCACACAAAGTTTCAGGACATGGGGAAAATATGGATAAGTCCTTTGCTAGAATGTAACACATGTGGCCTCTACTCCATTTTCCTATGGAGTCCTCTTTGCCCTCTGAAATCTCCTGAGCACAGTCTCTACCCTCCACCCTTCTGTCAGCATTCTGGCCCTTCTCTTCTGGTCAGTATTCTCACAGCCATAATCTAAAGACCTGACCACGTAACTTAGAGGAAAGATTTATTTTTTACAGTTTGGGGTTCAGTCCATGTGAGGCTGGGGACGGAGGATCTCAGAGCATGACAGCAGGAGGCAAAGAAATGGAGAACACATGGGCTGTACACCTCATATCATGGAGTGCGGAAGCAAAAGAGAGATCAGGGGGAGGAAGAACCATATACAGTCCCTAAGGTCGCACCCCCAGGGATCACCTCCTCCAGCCACACCCTACCAGCCTACCAGGTACCACACAGGTAAATCCATCACAATTGATTTATCCACTGCTGGCATTACAACCTTCATGACTCCATTATATTAACCCTGAATATTAATAAATGAGCTCTTTAGGGGACATTTTATATCTAACTATAATACTTTCCAACCTCTACTCACAAACCAGTTTCAAAGACTCACAAAATACATGATCAGACTTCGATATAGCAATGACCCCACTTCTCTGATACCAATTTCTGTCTCTGTCAACATTCTCACTGTTATAATACAAAACAACTGACCACACAACTTAGAGGAAGGAAGATTTATTTGCTCACAGTTCTTGAAGATTTCAGGATTCAGTCCATGTGAGGCTGGCGTCTGCAGAGTTCAGAGCATGGTGATGGGAAGCAGAGAGAAGGAGAGCAAGGGCTCTTCTCTCACATCATGGAAGCTGGAAGCAAGAGAGTAAGAAAGCAATGGGATTCAAAGACAAAAGCACAGTCCCCAAGGCCACACCCTCAGGGACCCACCTTCTCCAGCCACACCCCACCTGCCGAGGTTACCACCCAGTAAATTCATTACAATGCATGACTAATTGCACCAACTCTGAACATTAATACATGAGCTCTTCAGGAGACAGTCTATATCTAAGCATAACAGTGAGCTATGGGACAACTTCAAGTGGCCGGAAGATATAATAACCAAAATTTTTCAAATTTGATGTCAACTATAATCCAAAATCTGAGACACTCGATGAATATCAAACAAGAAAAAGCATGAAGAAAATACCGCTGATGCATATCAGAATTAAAGTACTCAAAACTGGTGATAAAGAAAAAATGAAAAGCTTTAAAGCAACGAAGCAGGCACATTATTTACAGAGGAATAAACATAAGAATGACAACAGATTCCTTATCAGAAATCATGCAAGCAAGTAGGCAATGGGGCGCCATCTTGAAAGTACTAATATTTTTCAAATTTTAGAACATACAACATCTCCAGACTAATACATAGCACGACCCCCGTATATTACTAGACCACCCTGCCCATGACCAGTCAACATCTCTACAGTCATTCTCTAACCCATTAGCCCATTTCATTTCTCTGTGGGTTTACTCTCTTCCAACTGGAAGCCCCCTACTTATGACCCCAGTGCTTTGGGCTGAATTGTGTCCCACCAAACTGATTTATTGAAGCCCCAACCCCCAGAGTGACTGTCTCTGGACATAGAGTCTTTAGGAGGCAGTTAAGGTCAAATGAGGTCACTCAGGATGGCAGCCTTGTAAGAAGGGGAGTGCATCTCTTTCTCTCCGCCTGGTGAGGACACAGCAGGCAGGCGGCCTTCTGCTAGCCCAAAAGAAAGCCCCAGCTGCCCTGCCCCACGGCACCTCCATCTTTGGTTTCCGGCCTCCAGCTCTTGAGACATGGAATTCTGTTGCTTAAGGAAAAGGATTTTGTTAGGTCAGCCTGAGCTGCCTTGGACAGATTCACCCCAGGATTGGTGCTGCTTGGTCCCCTCATAGTGCACTAGGAGCCATACAGGCAGGCCGAGGGTATTTTTCTGCCTCCAACTGCTGATGGCCATGCTAGCCAAGGGACATGGCACCCCTTGATGCTCCACCCGGCAGCGATGGAACTGACTACGTGTCTGCTAGTCCTGCCTCTTACCTTGTGCCAGCCTCAAGTTCCTGGTCTTGCATCTCTGGCTTCTCACCTGATGGTGATAACGTGTGCCACGGAGAAGCAGAGTTGGGCTTCCTGCAGACTTTTCCCAGCAAACCTCTCAATTCATCTAGGCCTTATTTCCCTTATCTGTGAAAGGGGGCGCGGGAGCCAGGTGTGGTGGTGCACGTCTGTAATCCCAGTACTTCAGAGGCCAAGACAAGAGGCTCATGGGTTGAAGGCCAGCCTTGGCGACTTAGTGAGACCCTGTTTCAAAAATAAAAAACAGAATAGGGCTGGGGTCTGGATCAGAGGTCGAATGCTCCTGGGTCAATCCCCAGGACCACAAAAAAGGGGGACTTAGGACTATTCCTGTATAGCTGTGAAGACTGCGTGAGGTGAGGTGCAGGAGGTTTTCAGCTCAGAGCCAGCCCTGCGGAACTGTCCCACTGATGTCCCTGTGCTGCCTCCCAGGTCCCCCACCCTGGGGTCACACTGCAGCGGGCCCTGCGCATCCCCGAACCCGGCCCTGTGCACGCTGCTACCGCTCAGCTTAGCTCCGTTCCGTGCACACGCCCAGGGGAACTTCGCAAAGGGACAGACAGACGGCAAAGCCCCAGCATGGCCCCAACCGCTTTTTTCATTCTCTCTTAAAAACACTTTTTGCCGCCCTCCCAGCAAACCCCGAGACGTGTTTGTGACCTGTTATTCACTCTACCTGTTAATTTGGGGAGAAGAGAGCACCAAATGCCACCAACGATGTCCCTGCGGCTGCTAATAGGAGCCACCGTTTGGAGCCCACGGTACCCTCTTGGCCCCAGCAGCTCCGACAGCTGCCGGCGCACAGTCTGCCAGACCAGGATACGTGCTGAAGGCTCCGAGGGCAGAATAGAACCCAGCACAGTCACGCTGGTATCCCGGAGGTTCACAGGATTAATAATCTATAGTTCAATCATTAGGAGCAAATCCAAGTGAAATAGGAAAATACACACCACGCTGGAGGCCGTGAGGCTGCTGAGAGAAGGCTCCGGGCTCCTTGGAAGGCTTAATGATTAGTTCCCAGCCACTAGCAGCCCCAGCTGACAAACAGCAGTGTCTGTAAACCCGAGGCTTTCTGCATGTGATAATTGAACAGTGCTAGAACTCCTTCAGGATATTAACCCGACTCACTCCAAGGGATCTGCTGGGGTTTGGGGGGCTCCTAACCCATTCAGTCTCTAGCACCCCAAAGGATGTCAGTCAGCCAGTGCACTCAGGGGCAGAGGGTCCAGGGCTGCTGGGATCCTGGCAGGAGTTTAATATCTAAACTAATATGATTTTTCCAATCATGAGCTGGGCCGACGTGTTCACTTGGGCCTTTGTTACGATAGCTCAGCCTTTAGCAGACTGAGTGGGAGATGTCTGAAGTGGAGAAGTGTTCTTTAATGTATTTTATTGGTGCATTGTAATTGTACATTATAGTGAGGTTCCGAGTGAGAGAAAACACACATGTGCACGGCGCTGGGCATGTTTCTCTCCAGATCCCACCCTGCCCCCACCCCCTCCCTGTACGTGTTATTGGTATTGATACTTTCACATATGTACATAGCATTATTTTAACTCTTTCAAAATAAAAATAATAGTAATAAAATAGGACTGGGAATGTAGCTCAGAGGTAGAGCACCCCTGGGTCCAATTCTCAACCACAAAAAAGATAAAGAAAAAGAATTTCAGGACTTCTGATTAAATATGGCCAATTAAACATACAAGTTTACCTCTTCTCCCTTCTGCCCTCCTGGAATCCCCATAAAATGATGCTAAACACACACACAAAAAAATGCACCAACTTTCAACTTTCCCATAGGGATATAGATCGCCAGAGAAAAGACAGAAGTGAGAGAGGGCAGTGTATTCAGGGAGCTGCCTTAGCAGAGCAGAGAAGTACCATCTGAGTGCCTGCAGAGGGGACAGCAGGAGGCATGGTCATCGTGGAAGGCTGGGATTAGCCACAGGGCTGAAACCAGGAGGGGACCCAGTCTCTCTCTTGTTCTACAGCAAACAAGCCAGTGCTCTTCCCTCTCGCCTCCCATAAGAGACCGGAGGTTTGCTCTCTAGGAAATCTGGATTGGGGAGAACCCAGATGTGAAGACACCAGGTCCAGCAGAGGAAATGTGTAGTGTGTGGAGCTGAAAAGAAAAGGAGTTGGGTGGAAGTTCAAATGCTGCCTGGTAGACTTCCTAGTCCCCTTCTCCTCCCTGCCCTCAAAACAGCAGCAGTTCTGAGTAGAAGTATACAAAGATAAAGTCAAGAAAAGTTCAGGACAAAGAGCAGAAGGCCATCTCTCAAACTAATAGGAATTCCATAAAGAAAGAGCAGAAAAATGGAGTGGGTGGGGGGGTCTACTAAAGTCACAATAGAAGAAAAATAAATCCTAGAACTGAAAGTCATCAATCTTCTGATGGAAAATATCTACCAAGGCCCCACATGATAAATGACAGCAGGCCAGGGCTCTCTAGCAGGAAATTGCAGAACACCAGCAATAAGGAGGAGCTCCCAAAGCTTCCAGGGCATGAAGCGAGCTGCTCCAACAGGAACCAGAACCAAAAGAACATCAGAATGTTCAATAAGAACCTCAGAACCTAGGACATAATGGGACAACTGTCCTCAAATTCGGAAAACAAATAATTCCAAACAATAATTCTACGCACATCCATCCAGGGGGAGCTAAAGGAATAGGAGGGTTGCTGCCCACACGTGGAGCATGAGTGGTGTGATCATGCTAGCAGCGTGCTAGGCTAGAGGCCCCGACTCTGGGATCCAACAAATCAGGTCCGGCCACTCACCCCGAGAACCAAACTGAAAAGGCAATGGCGAAAAGCATGAACAGGACTTTAATCAGTATAGCAACACTGGGGAGACATGGGGATCCCTGTCTTCCAGGGGCCAACAGTGACTTCGAGGTCTGAGAGAAAGGGGAGTGAGGGCCAGGGCTGGGGGTGTGCCTAGCTGGAGGCTTTTCACAGCTGCCAAAGCAGCAATCTTGATCAGGTGTGGTCTTGTCCATCGTTATCTCAGGATTGGTCAGATGCGGCCTTGTCAGCAACAAGAAAGTTGCTGTTGCCTGGGAGGCAGCTTCGACTCTTCACCAGCTGTTGTCCCTGGGATGGAAGGTGACTCTGAGCAGAAGGGGCAGGTACCAAACAGAGGCAGAGAAGCCATGTCTTTAGTCTTGCTTCTAGCCACCCATCAGATACCTGCAGGCAAAACTGAAGAGTCTACACCCTGTTATAACCAAAGTAATACCATTGTGCAACCCCCTAGGGAATGCATGGATATGGGTATTGAGCATCAGTGGCTGCCTACACAGAGAAAGACAGCCAGACAGGGCGCACTTCATGGTGGAAAAACACACCACCTCCAACAAACAAACAAGCTGGACTGAACCTGAACCTGACCAGGGCCATTGACGTACCACCAAGTTACAGGAAGAGAGGGGATAGAGGAGCATGTTAAACAACACCACAGGGTTGCAGTGTTGCAGTGTGTGGGAAGCACGAAAGGACAAGTGGCCCGATTCCTCTCTCTCTCTCTCTCTCTCTCTCTCTCTCTCACACACACACACACACACACACACACACACACACCAAGAAATAAAACAGACATGAAGGGAGTTTAAAATAAGTTTTTAGCCGGGTGTGGTGGCACACGCTTGTAATCCCAGTACTTGGGAGGTGGAGACCGGAGGATCCGGGTTCGCGGCCAGCCTCAGCTACTTAGTGAGGCCCTCCGCAACTTCATGAGACCTGGTTTCAAAATAAAGTATAAAAAATAGGGCCAGGGGTGTAGCCCGGAGGTAGGATGCCCCTGGGTTCAATCCCTGGTACCACCAAAAAAAAAAAAAGTTTTTAGAAAATATCACCGGGTATGGTGGTGCACGCCTTTAACACAGTACTTGGGGGCGTTGAAACAGGAGGATTGCAGGTTCAAGGCCAGCCTCAGCAACTTAGCAAGGCCCTCAGCAACTTAGCAAGACTGTTTCAAAATAAAATAACTCGAAGACAGATCACCCTGGGTTCAATCCCCAGTACCACAAAAAAAAAGGCAACTTACTTGGATCTTGACTCAAATAAGCTATAAAAAATCATGCCATTGATGAGTTTATTAGAAATTTGAACACTAGGTAGTTGATGATGTTAAGGAATTATTAATATTTTTAGTTGTGAAGATGGTATTTCAAATATATATATATATATATATACACACACATGCATGCAGAATACAGAGATACATATTGAAGTGTCTGGTGATTTGTTTCACAATAATCTGGAAAGGAGAAGTTCAGACAGAGTTCAGTACAACATGCCTCTAATTTAAACATAGTTTAAAATTCTGGCTAATAAAAGCCATTTTTAAGAAGCAGCCAAAGTAGTAAACTAAGACAGAGTAAAGAAAATCCCCAAACCCACAGAATTACCCAGATGCATCTCAGTCCCAACCCCAGATCCCCTAGAGGGTGAATGACAGGCATGGCTCCACAGGGCAGTTTTAAACTAAGCCTGCTAATTATTTGGCACTCCTTCCAGAGAAAGAGCCAGGTCTGTATCTCCTGCCCTTAAATCCAGGCAAGCCTGTGACTACTTTTACCAATAGAGTTTGACAGAAATAACGACATGGGACTTCTGTGGCTGTCTTATAAAAGGCCATGAAAATTTTTATCTTGTGTTTTATACCATTCACTCTTTTTTTTTTTTTTTTTTTTTTTTTTTTGCGGTACCGGGGATTGAACCCAGGGGCGTTCTACCTCCGCGCTACACCCCTGGCCCTATTTTTTTGTACTTTATTTTGAAACCGGGTCTCACGAAGTTGCAGAAGACCTCACTAGGTAGAGAGAGAGAGAGAGAGCGCGCTGAGGCTGGCCGCGAACCCGGATCCTCCGGTCTCCGCCTCCCAGAGTACTGGGATTACAAGTGTGCGCCACCACGCCCGGCTGTACCATTCACTCTTAATTTCTTGTCTTGTCATCTAAGACGTCCAACCATAGCAGATCTTCCATGCTGTGAGGAAGCCCAAGTCATGTGAAATGACCACAGAGGGACTGGAGGGAGTGTCCCAGCTGAGCCAAGCTTTCAAGTCATCCCAGCCCCAGGGGCCAGGCATATGAGTGAAGAAACTTCCAGGTGGTTGCAGACTCCTCATATTCAGTCATTTGAGTCGTCCCAGCCACCCACCGTTCCCTCTGAAGCCCCTACATCATGGGGTAGAGCCAAGTCATAATAAAATGGCTATTGCTCTGTGCTGCTAAGCTTTGGTATGGTTGTTGCACATGAATGCACAACTGGAATGCTTGGATCAAATGTCTGTCCCTGCTTCGTGGAATCCTGAAGTCACAGCGTGACAGCTGGAGACCTACCCCCAAAGGAGGTCGGGACAGCAGGAGTGAGGCAGATCCCAACCCTCAAGGAGGCCACTCCATTTCCTATCCTGATTTCACGACAGCCTGCTGCCTGTGTAAGCAGGACATACGGACATAGGACTGAGAGCTCTTGACCTCTCACACCACGCCCACCTCTCGACTCTTGCTGTCTCACACACTAAGGCAGCGAAGAAGAGGCAAGAGTGAGGAGGTGTACGTTTGCCATGGTAAAGAAATGGTATCGTTCACTCCCTTCCCCACCAGCCCAGGGCGGTCTTCAGCAGGAACAGTTGCCAAGAAATGGCAGCAGTCCTCAGAGCTCAGGCATGTTCCCTCCGCGGCCTCTCGAGTACAGAGGAGATCATTAGAGGGTCCTCGTGTTGCCTGGCAACCTGTGAATGCTGTTTGCTATCAGGTCATTAATATGATATGAAAGTGTTTCATAGAAGACATTCATCTTGCATTAATGAAAATCAAATTTGCTAATATGACACAAAATCTGTTCTTCCTTGTGACTTTCTATATTTAAGTAGCTTATTTATTGAATTAGACCGTGAGTGGTTTTCAGGCTCGAGACTGTTAAAGTATCATAATAACGACTTTGTTTTCAATAATATCAGATGGCCCTTAATGATGTGATTATGCAGCTGTAACTCTGTGATCACCATCCGTGGTCCAGTGCCCCTCCCCAGGGTCTCGCCCCAGTACCCACGACTGCTCCGCCACTCAGCTTCTTACTGCTGAAAGTCAGCTAGGAGAGGATTCTGCTCTGAGTCTGTGTACTTGCCAGACTAGCTCATCCTCTCTTCAGAGCTCCGGGAGAGAAAACAAGAACATCCTCAGCCTAAAGAAGGCTCCAGTGAGCCGGGCGTGGTGGTGCACGCCTGTAATCCCAGTCCTGGGGAGACTGAGACAGGAGGGTCACAAGTTCGAAGACAGCCTCAGCAATGTAGTGAGACTCTCAGCAACCCAGCCAGACCGTTTCAAAAGAAAAAATAAAAAGGGCCGGGAGTGTGGCTCGGAGGGGGAATGCCTCTGGGTTCAATCCCTAGGATAAAAAAAAAAAAAGAAGAAGAAGAAGGCTCCAATGAATAAATAGATCTCAATACCCTAAGCATGAAGGAGACGGCCAGAAGTTATTCATCCTTCCTCTTCCTTCTAAACACAGGGTAACAAATGACCCTAGAGTCATCCGGCATTAAAAAGGGGGTAAGAAACACTTTAAAACATGATTTGTTTCTGAAAACAAGTGTGGAACTGAAATGCACAGAAGCCAAATAATGGACCAATGTCTAAAAGAGGGCATTCCCTTCCCGAAGAGGCGCGCTGCGATCGCTCACAATGTTCTTCAGTGACTTTAACACCCGAAAGTCGAAATTCAGCAGACGGAAAGGAATTTAAGGGTGTTGATGGCTAAGATGTGAACCAGTTGTACTAGGGTCAAATGCACGCAGCTAGTATCCAAAGGTCAAGGGCGGTTTCTGAAGGCACCCAGAAAGAAACCCTGGAGAAGTCTGAACTGCTGCGTTTCTAGAGGTATGTATTTTGGTCACTCTGGGTCTCAGTTTTCTTACTTATAAAACAAAAGGGTCTCCAGGACCTATGATCTCAGTCCCTTCCAGTTCTAAAGAAAGGGTTCTGACGTTTCACGATGGGTCCGAGAGTGTCCTCCCGCGGACCGTGGAGCGTCCCCCAGCAGCTGGCCATTCCTTCGGATCTGCCTGCCCGCGGGCACAGAGTGAGCACCGTAGGCCTGAGGCTCCAGCCACAAAAATCCTGTGGGCACACACTGGAAAACTTCACAGCCACTTCTTTACTACGAGCAATACGATAGAAAGACTAAGCACTCAGTGATTTCTTTCCTTTTCTTTTCTTGGTAATGGGGACTGAACCCAAGGGCATTCTACCTCCAAGCTATACCCCCAGCCCTTTTTATTTTTTATTTTGAAACAGGGTCTCACAAAGTTGTTGAAGCTGGCCTCGAACCTGTGATCCTCCCATCTCAGCCTCCCAAGTACTGGGATTATAAGCATGAGCCTCCATACTCCGCGACTTCTTTTAACTTGTTTATTTCATAATAATTTCAGACTTCCAAGAAGCTACAAAAATAGACCGAGGAATATCTGTATGCCCTTCGCCTAGATTTCCTGAATGCAAACATTTCATCACATGTGCTGTATCGTTTTCTTTGTCCCTCCCACCCCTCCACACACACACACACACACACACACACACACACACACTCACACACACACACACACTCTTACCTTAGGGATGAAAAAATATAATTTTTTCCCATGATTTGAAAGTGAGTTGTAGACATTACACCTTTACCTCTAGATAGTTCATCGTTCCCTCAGAATAATGACATTCTAAGCCGGGCATTCTGGTGCATGCATGCAATCCCAGTACTTGGGAGGCTGAGACAAGAGGATTGCAGATTCACGGCCAGCCTCAGCTACTTAGTGAGGCCCTCCACAACTTAGTGAGACCCTGTTTCAAAATAAAGAATAAAAAAATAGCCAGGCGTGGTGGCACACACTTGTAATCCCAGTACTTTGGGAGGCGGAGACCGGAGGATCCGGGTTCGCGGCCAAC
>PVJS01048728.1:0-14941 GCA_004027185.1 Glis glis
AACCTCTCTCTCTCTCTCTCTCTCTCTCTCTCTCTCTCTCTGTAAAGAGATTAAAGCAGAAATAAAAAATCTCTTAGCAAAGAAAAATTCAGGACCATCTGGCTCACCTGCTGAGATATACCAAACATTTAAAGAATTAACACCAATCCTTCTCAAACTCTTCCAACAAGTAGACGATGAGGGAATACTTCCTAACTCATTTCATGAGACTGGATACTAAAGCCAACTAATGATACCACAAGAAAAGAAAATCATGGAACAATATTGCTTATGAAGATAGATACAAAAATTCTCAATAAAATATCAGCAAATCATATCCAATAGCACACCAAGACCAATTGAGATTATCCCAGGAATGCAAAGGTGGTTCAATATAGGAAAATTAATCAAAGTAATATACCATATTAGTAGAATGAAGGAAATAATCACATGATCATCTCAGTTGGTGCAGAAAAAGCATTTTAAAAATTCAACATCATTTAATGATTGAAATATACCTATAAAAGTAGGAACAGAAAGGGAATTCTTCAACATATCATAAAAGATATTAACAAAAACCCACAGCAAATACTAGGCTCCAACTATAACCCATCTATAATAGTTATACTCAATGAGAAAGACTGAAAGCTTTCCCTTCTAAGATCAGGAACAAGACAAGGATTCCTACTTTCACCACTGTATGGGTGAAAGTTAACTACAGGGGTAAATTCCCTGAGGCCAATATGATTATCCTAATGATGAAAGCTCCCTAAATATGGGATTCAACCTGCAGGTTATTTGGGTTAAATGATAGAATTGTGGGTAGATGTAATGGGCCAACACTATATAGAATAGGAAGTAAGTCCTGCATTTAATCATTACATTTGGTTTCCTCATCATGTAATCACAGTTAGAATGTGGATTAATGTTGCTTTAAAAGTAATGTTGACTAGGACTAGTAAACATGGTATTGGAAGTTTTGTCCAGAGCAATTAGACAAGAAAAATCAATATAAGCCATCTAAATGCAAAAGAAGGAAGTAAAACCATCTTTGTTCACAAATGACACAGGCAGAGCAAAATCCCAAAGAATCCAAACAAAGCTACTAGAGCTAATGAATGAATTTAGCAAATTTGCAGCCTACAAAATCACACAAAAATCAGTTTTGTTTCTACACAATTGCAATGAACAATCTGAAAAACATTTCTGAAAGAAATTTAATGAAGACCTAAGTAAATGGAAAGATATCCCATGTTCATGGGTAGGAAGTCTTAATATTGTAAAGATGTCAATACTAGAAAAAGTGATCTATAGATTCAATGAAACCCCTTTCAAATGAGTTATGGCCTGATTGTACTATCTTACAAGAATAATGTGAGCAAAAGAGAAAGGGAAGGAGGGAGGGAAGAAGGGGGTGAGGCGATAAAGAAAGAAGGAATGGAAGGAGAGCAACAATAAAGAATAGATATTTACATAATTTTCCCCAGTCAGATTCTTATCCAACTCACTTTGGAATAAAACAATTTTGCTAACAAATCAATTAAATGAGGTTAACTAGTATAAACTGTTTCTATATTTTACAGAACGCATACATTCACTGGTGATCACATCTAAGAACATGTTCTTGTCAATCAGAATACCTGAGCAGATTATTGGGTTAAAACACAGATGTTGTATTGGAACATATCAGGATAACTCTTAAAAATTAAAAAAAATCCACAATTCTATCATTCAACCCAAAGACCTTGCAGGTGGTAGTATTCCATATTTAAGTAGATTTTATCATTAGGATAATTCTATTAGCCTTGGGAAGTGTACCCCTGTAGTTAAGACAAGTGTCCTTAAAGTTAAGCAATTTCTGCCTCTTACAAACTCTGTGACCTTGGGGAAATTAATCACCTTTGCACCTCAAGGGTTTTGTCTGTAAAATATAGGTCATGATAGCACCCAATTATTTAAAAATGAAGTAAAGTACACACTGGCAAACAGTGAGGTTTTAATACATTCCAGTTCTTGTTATATGCATGTGCTAATTCCTTATTTTAAAAAAATCACTTGCCCTTTTTCTTTCCAAGGTATTTTTATGTATGTGCAAGTGAACCTTGAAAAAGTACCCAAGATTGAACAGGACAGATGTAAAGGGTCAGAAAATGTATAATCCAATGTAAAATACCATGCTTAGCGGGTCAGGAGGGAGAGAGGACATTGCATAATGAAGGCAGTGTAGCAAAGTGGTTGAAAGTTTAGGGTTTGGAATCAGAATAATAAGACATTGAGTCTTAGCTTTTTTAATTACTGTAATGTGTCTTTAAGCAAGTAACTTAATCTCTCTAACCCCCCATTTCCTCATCTTTAAAATTTGCTAGATAAGTTAAAATATTCCTCTTTTGTGAGTATTAGACTACATAATTTTTAATGTGCTTAGCACAGTATGTGAGTATATGATAGCGTAAAATATTTTGACATAATTGTGTTATTTTTTAGATGAGTAGCATTCCATTGTGTGTATTTATATAGCCTAATTTCATAATCCATTCATCTGTTGATAGACACCTAGGCCAGTTCCATAGGGGAGGGAAAAGGGTGGAACTGGAGAGAAACACAATGAATGCTGCATTTATGTATGTATTTGTCACTCTGAACATCATTATGATGTATAATTACAATGCACCAATAAAAATATTTTAAGTTCAAGCAATATATTCACTCTGCCATTTACCGTGAAAAATATAAACAAATAAATGAAGTATGACCTGGTATTCTAATTGCTTCCAAGATGGTTGGGCAGCCCAGACAAATAGACAACAAACAAATAATATACAATATAAGACAAACAATGTTTAAATGTTCAAGTTCCTCCTTTAAAAAATGTGATAGCATAATGTTAAGCAAAGTGAGCCAGACTCCAAAAGAGAAGTATGGTATGTTTTCTCCCATATATGGAAGCTTGTGTGTGTGTGTGCGCGTGTGCGTGTGTGTGTGTGTGTGTGTGTGTGTGTGTAAAAGAGAGAGACAGAGAGACATAGAGAGAGACATCATGAATGTAGAAGGGAGACCAATAGGTTAAAGAAGAGGAGCAGGGAGAGGGAGGAGGGAAGGGTAAGGAGAGGTATTGGGGAATTAAATAAATCAAATTATGTTATATACATGTACCAATATGCCAGAATTACACCCATCACTTTGGATACTGCACCAATTAAAAATGAGATGATGCCGGCCATGGTGGTGCACGCCTGTAATCCCAGTACTTGGGAGGCTGAGACAGGAGGATGGCAGGTCCGAGGCCAGACTCAGCAACTTAGTGAGACCCTCAGCACCCAAGCGAGACCCTGTTTCAAAACGACAACAAGCCAGGCATGGTGGCACACACTTGTAATCCAAGTACTTGGGAGGCTGAGACAAGAGGATTGCAGGTTCGCAGCCAGCCTCAGCTACTTAGTGAAGCCCTCCACAACTTAGTGACACCCTGTTTCAAAATAAAGAATTAAAAAACAGGGCTGGGGGTGTAGCCTGGAGGTAGAATGCCCCTGGGCCCAATCCCCGGTACCGCCAAAAATAAAAAATGGGATGACATTCAAAAGTGAATTGGATAAGAATGTTAAAATGACATTTCTCTTTTCCCTGTTTCTTTCCTCTCATCATCCATTTTCTATCTATCTCATATATAAGCATTTGTGAAATGTTTCTACCTTGAATTGGATGATTTAAAAGGAATGATTTCTTTGTGGAGGGAGAGAGAAAAGCAAACAATTCCTCATGATGTGCCTTGATCTTGTTTAATTTCTTTCTTATTGGTAGAAACTATATTTGGTACAGAATAGAATTGTATGGCCAAGAAAGAGAAAAAAAACTCATTTTTATTTTGTTCTACTCTGAGTAACCAAAAGACAAAAGCAAAATCAAGCAGAGTAGGAAGTGACCATGGAGAAGGACTCATCTTGGTAGAAACTAAATTAAAAGACTTGGAGTAGAGCCGGGCGTGGTGGCACATGCTGGTAATCCCAGTACTTGGGAGGCTGAGACCGGAGGAGCGGGGTTTGCGGCCAGCCTCAGCTACTTAGTGAGGCTCTCCGCAACCCCATTTCAAAATAAGAATAAAATAGGGCTGGGGGTATAGCTCAGAGGTAGAGCACCCCTGGATTCAATCCCAAGCACCACAAAGGAAAAAAAAAGATTTAGAATATCTCAATGCTCTTAGCTGAAAATTGTTTTGGTAACATGGTAGTGCCTATGATTCTGAGCCTGTAAACATTTAAAAAAAACACAATTTAGCCAGGCGTGGTGGTGCATGCCTGTAATTCCAATACTTGGGAGGCTCAGACAGGAAGATCGCAGGTTCGAGGACAGGCTCAGCAACTTAGTGAGACCCTGTTTCAAAATAAAAAATAAAATAGGGCTGGGGTTGTAGCTCAGAGGTAGGATGCCTCTGAGTTCAGTCCCCAGTACCCACCCACCACACACAATCATGCACCTTTTTTTCTTAAAAAGAAAATATTGGTTATGTTACAAAGAAAAACAACTTACATCTCTTTTACAAAAACTCCTTGATCCTTCTTTTACCAAAAGATCTCACCTAAGGTCTTACATAGCTCTTTTACCACAAGTTTTGTTTCCCCATTTCAAGAACTCAAGTTGGACTTGTAGAGTTAAAAAAATGCAGCACTCAAATACCACCATGACTTGTGTTTTTACTACCAGCCTTTGAGGGAAGCTTCAAGCCAAAATCCTCTTCATTCAGATCCAACCGGCTGGTTGGGTACAGAGCCAACTAGGGTGTTGTTTGCACTGGGCTGCTGAGACTCTGTCGAGTGAAGAGAGACAAATTTCCACAGGGAAAAGTAGCAAATGAATAGATGGTTCATGGCAGGATTTTCTTATCTCAGGCAACATTAGGGAAAAACTCCATGAAGGCAATAAACATATCCTCAGCAAAACGTGAAATAGGGACTCTTCAGACAGTGACCTATTGACAAAAGGCAAGAGATGAAGACAGCTGGGGTCAGCCTTGTCCCTGGGTCTCTGGAGAGAAAGGTGGACTTTTATTTTGTTCAAATTACATTTAAGATATGGTAATCGTTGCTTTATACCACATTTACTCTATCAAACAGTTCGAATAATGCTATGTACATATATGAGGCTATCAACACCAGTCTCAATAACTTGTGTGGGGTGGAGGAGGGAGCAGGGTTGGATCTGAAGGGAAACACAACAACTGCTGTGTACATATGTTTCTTTCACTCTGAACCTCATTATGATGTATAACTACAATGCACCAATAAAAGTATATAAAATGGATTAATTATGGAAGGAATTGCAAGAGGAGAGGAGCAGTATCAAGCAATGAAAGTAAAGGAAAAATTGCACCACAATGCTCAAAATTCCACAGATGCATTCTAATAAATTCCAAATATTTGAATATATACTGAGTAAATTAAATATTTTTAAAAATATGAGCACCAAATGACCTGTTTATGCTTATCTCTTAATATAAGTTAGTTTTCTTTGTTTTCATATTTCTGCACATCATTTTTCACTGGGGGTCAGAATATATAAAGAAGAAAAGGGGTAAATTCAGAGGTGTCAAGAGACTCAGAGTAACCCACTGATTTAAAGGGTGTCATGCAAAAGTAAGTGAATGATCCTGACTTATCCGTAATCCAAAATGCAGCACCAATTTGACCTCATGACCCAGAATATTTCATCTCCACAAGGTATCCACTGTTGATGTGTACAATATTGATGACTCTAAGGTCAAAGAAAACCAGCCACCCAAAAGGCTACTGTTATATCAGGTTATGCCAATGAATTGAATTAAATAGTCTTTGCTTATATTTCCCAATTTCAAAGCTCTTTAGGGTAAGTTATCATTGCTTCAATGTTGTTATCCAAAATAGTAGTCAGAATGTTATCATTATGTACCTCCGGGTAAATTTTTTTTTTCAATCTCACCATTATTTTAATTTTATTTACATCTCTAGCCATTTGCACAGATGTTGATGGAGCTGTATTTTTGCTTCAATGTCTATTGCAATATTCTTATTGCATTCTGCAGGTCCTCCAGTAAACGTTACTTGCAATATTTTTATCAACAGTTTTGGATCAGTCACAGAAACCACCATGGTAAGTGCTATAATGCCGCTGGCAAGAGAAAAACGTGACTCAATTATGCCATGAACACAACCTGTCAAATTTTCTATTGTTCAAATTGCAGGGCGTCCTGTAAATGTTACCTGCAACATATTTATCAACAGCTTTGGGTCAATAGCAGAAACTACAATGGTGAGTGGGACTGAGCATTGAAGCCATCGTGTGAAGGAATGGGATATGGGATCAAAGAGCAATTGTTGCATATTTGTACAACATCTACTGAGTGCCAATTTCCAACTTTATTCATATCTAAAAAGCAATACTTTATTATACTCCGTCATTTTGGAAGGTCATTTGTCAAGGGGTCACTAATTCATTTTAATTCAATGATACATGATATTTTATTTATCATACCAGAGAAATTTTGCAAACATTTGATGTTTGGTTAATTTGGGTAGAATTATTAGCAACAAACATGATAGGTACAGTGAAGAGTATTTATGTATGTGCATCTCCAACATTTCATAAGTATAAGTTTCAAAATTTGAGAAATGATATGGCCAGTCTTTTACATATAATGGAAGTGTTAACATAGTTAAGCCTTCCTGTGATGTACAACAAAGACAAAAGTTATGGGGCTAACACACACACACATGCACATACAATTTTGTTGGCAATAGAAAGTAGTACCAAGTTCATAGCAATTATATCATATTCACTGATTTAAAAAATCTATAACTAATTAAAAGCTCATCATAGGATATGTATGGACATCTTTCATGTATTTAAAAAAGATTTCAGGTACTATCAAATCCACCAAGAGTCCTTATAAATGTGATGGTCATTTTTCTTATTCAATCATTAGCTTTACCTCACACAGTATTGGCTTATAGTATGGAGATTGCATTTTAAATGAAATACTTTCTTGGTACCCATATGATTTAAGTTCTTAATCAATTGATTGGCTCTAATTTGCACAGCTACCTAAATTATACACCCATATTATGGGATGAGTCCAAAATAAAACACAGATGTCCTTGACCAAATATTGCGATGGCCGATTTTTGAGAAATACTCAAGAAGTGAAATAAGCTAATGTCACTGAGAAGAAATATGATCCCCCCGTTTTTATGAAATTTTTCTTTTAGGTTATTAGGATCATGTTTAATAAATTGATGTACTTGTGATGTCCTTGATGCTAGAAAAAAGCAATTGACCTTTTACTACTCTTTTTCATTGGTGAAATTAAACATAATGCATCTCCACTACCCATTTTAATATTGTCCTAAAACAGCACAATCCAAGAATGATACTTCTGAGACTTTTACAGGGTGTTGTGCATTAAGACTTTTACATAAATAAGATAGTTTTGATAGGGTTATTAAATGTATAATAAGAAACTCTAAGCATAGAAAGAATAATCCAACTCTGGACTTGGCATTCAGTATCCATCTCTCCCCTCTTGTTTTTTTTTTTTTTCTTATAAGTGAGGGGCACAACTTCTAGTGGCTCAAATCACTGTCACCAACTTTACACGATGGCATTCAATGACGATATTTGCACGGCCTAATGCTGATTGCATTAATTAGACTCCTGAGTTGCTTTGATTAAATCTCCACATTGCATCTTACTCCAATCAAAAATGTAAATGTGCACTTTTTGATGTTCATTAATGCAAGAATAAGCTAAACATATAAGGAGATGAAAATGGAAGCCATGAAAATCCTGTTCTCCTATGTCTTTAAGAGGTACCAAAGGTGTTTATATATAGGCTGTTTAGGTGCTTCCTGGCCACCTATTACGTGTCTTTTGTCATATTTCCTACCAAAAATTTGGAAATTGCTGCTCAAGAGTAACATCAATGGCCTATCTATTCTGCTATATCAGATAGACTGAATTGCATGTTTAGAAGAATGATGCATACTGTGCTTCTTAGCTTTTGATACAATAACAAGCTTCAGTTGGCTTTGAAAAATGTATTTTATTTTCTTCAATTACAGCTTTGGTATGAAACTACAAAAATATTTTTCAAAACTCTGTCATGCATATCTCAAAGAAGATATTCTCATACTACCTAGGATAGGAATTGGAAAACTTTTTTTTCAAAAGGACAGGCAGTAAATAGTTAAGATTTGAGAGCGAGATAGTCTCCGCCACAACTATTAATTTTTTTTCCCTTTTGGCATGAAAACAGCCATAAACAGTAGGAAGCAAATGGATGTGGTTGTACTTCAATAAAACTTTATTTAAAAAAATAGGCTGGGGCCAAGTTTGCCAATCCCCAATCTAAGGCATCAATATTTAAATGGACATCATTCAGATGCCCATAAGAATGTGACAAAGACTCCACTAAGGAAGGGTGTTGGTCGTCCAAGATAACCAAGGCCTTGTCTGGGAATCTACCTGATGTAGCTTGTCTTAATCATGTCAGGCTGCTATAACAAAGCAGCATAGATCAGGTAGCTTAAAAACAACAAAAATTTATTTCTCAGTTTTGGAGGCTAGAAGTCTGAGATCCGGGTGCCAGGATAGTCAGGTTCTGGTGGGAGATCTGTTACAGTTACAGACTGTTGATTGCGCCTTGTATCCTCACATGATGGAAAGAAAGTTTTCTGGGGCTCCTTCTATAAGCGCTATCTACCCTCTTGACCAAATTACCTCCCCAAAGCCCCACTTTCTAATACCATCACATTGGAGGTGAATTTACTGATCTATTTGCAAAATTCAACTCGGAAAATTTGGTCAAAAATTAAACAAAACCAGATTTTTCCCACAACCACCTTCAGTTGGAGTCAGAAATTTTAGCTTTTATGCAGTGATGAAGTCATTGAGGACATTTGATTAGTGCTATTTTCCAGGGATAATAGTTTTGCTTTTTCTATATTTTCTGGAGTGAATTTTTCCAAGAATGCTTCAGAATTTTGAGTTACTAAACATGTTGATTTTGCTCTCTTCCTTCAAAACTCGTTCTCACCCCATGACCCAGATAGTATTATTGAAGGATTTAGTTTTAGGTGTTTGATACTATAAAGAAGGGGCAATGATTATCTGTTTTGAGAACTCAAAGCATTTTTTTGGTGCTATACAATCTGTCCATCTTATGGTTAATGAAATCCTACTGATTCATTGTTGATGCTGCCTGCCCACAAAGTACTGGCTTACTTACAGACCCAATAAAAATTCTCACTTCTTTGATATGTGAGTGTCAGAGATGTATACTCACATGACAACGTATTTATGTTACCCTAAGGAATATTTTTATGGACCATCACAATAATATGCATTATTCAAAAGTACACATTTTTGTTCATTAAGAGACACAGGAATCCATTTATAGTCATTATTGTTTGACCCTCTGTTAATAGTATTCAGTGGAACAAATTTTGTATGGTCTCAAAGACACAGAATAGTAGTAAGGGATATATAATGAGTCAGGTTGTATTCTGTTTTTGGAATATCAGTTTAACACTTACATTTCTTTCTTCCCCTTTTATTGCTGATGGCAAGTGAGTTTATAGGATGGGGAGTATATTTGCAATCTCCTCTTTCCTGATATAAAGGCACAGTTTGAGAATATTAGTAATGTTAGTAAAGGTGAAGGGTGTTTGCATACCATCTATATTCATGAAGCTCTACCCAAGGCTGAGTTCTCAGAAAATAGAGATGAGATGCTATCGTCTCAGCTTCCAAATGACTGCCTGTAGGAATGTGGATGGATAGTTTATGATTTGGACCTGTGGATGCTGGGACACTACCCATGCCACAGCAGTAGATCCTGACCCTCTATTCATTTTAACAAATGTGAGGGAAACCTGAAAGTGTACAAATGTGTCTACTCAGAGAAGATGTCCAGAATATAATTCTGGCTCCCCTGAACTCCGCCTTTAGGGGAAAATTACCATTCTCTGCTGGTTACTGCTGCAGGATGAAGTGTTACTTTACCTCTGATCTGAAATCACATTTCTAAAGAACTCATATAAGAAGGCAGACAGTCCCTTACTAGAATATGTGCTGTGTTATAATCACCAAAACAACACTAAGGGTTTCTGTTCATTCTGTAGCTACAGAAGCAAGTCATGAAAAAATAATAACTGATCAGGGATAGCAGATGGCTATCTTTCTTATTTCTGAATTTATAAGGAAAAATCAAGAAACTACTACAAACCTGACATTTTCCTAAACTGACATATGAATAAGCAATGTAATATTAAAAACTGAATTAATCATAAAACAACTGCCCCTTCTCCATAATTTTAAAATCAACTTCTCATATTAAAACTAGCACAGTCTTAAGATTATGAAAATTTTACTGCAGTGTAGGCAAAGGTAAAAATCAAAGTGCCACATAGGCACTATGGGGAATCAAGAAAGCATATCCTTGTCTTTGATAACTTTATAACATAATGACATTGAACAGTCTATACATACAAAAATAATAAGACACTAATGAAAGGTTCAATAGGAGTTTGCATGAGATAGAGTTGCAATCTCTATGTGCAAATGCTAAGCTAAACATAATAGTGCCAAAATAATTCAATTTAAGGAAACAATCTTTATGGAGTAAGCATAGCATTAGAAGGTATCAGAAAAAGAAAAACTTGTGGATTTTTAAATTTGACATGAAATAATAATATGGGATATAGGTACTCACATTACCTGTGTTAGGAATAAAATAAAGATTATGTGACTCGCCCATAGCTTTTGAAAAAATGAAAAAAATATATGACTTGAGTGCTTCCATTACCTAAGCTAATACCCAGATAGTCAATCATAAGGAAACAAATTTTATTACAAGGAAAAATATGTCATTTCTTTTAAGTAGAATCTGTCCCTGGAGAAAGAAGGCAGTGTAAAAAAAAAATCCAGGCTGCATTTAAGCGTGTTTCTCAATATTTACTTCCCCTTTAATATTTTATTAAACCTAGAAGCAAAAATAAAGACAAAGAAAGACTACAGAACAATATATTCTCCTGTGATTGGAACATCAAGAGAAAATAAACTTATTTGTAAATAAAAAGAAATGATGCATAGGTAAATCATGCATGTCAAATTTTTACCCTATATTGAAAATGACAGGTAACTAGAAGAATCACATAGGCATAACTCTAGAAAAAAACTTTTCTTTGACTATCTACTTCTATATATCTCTGGGTATGCTTTTCTATTTTTAAAGATTTTAAGTGTTGCTGTTTATTTTAAAATAATGTCTGCCATCATAAACGAAATTATGGACAAATTTTAATTACCACACATTAAAAAGAATAAGTACTTAAAATCAAATTATCTGTCAAATGTCTTATTTCATATAATCTAATTTTGGTTTAAAATAGATTTTCTCCTCTTTTACACTTATGGTTGCTTACAAATAATGGGATTAATTTTTCTTAAACTAATCTTTAGACATTTAATAATTCTGCTAGATATAATAGACTCACTGCTCTTTTACAATTTCTAATATTAGAGGAACTGCTTCATCATTTTCTACATATAAAATTCAAAAGAGAAAAATCAGAAAATGCTGGAAAATACAGGAAAGACTTTCTAAAAAACGATGTATATAAGCTGTAAAAATCTGTATCAAGATTTTTTTCTTAAAGGTTATTGTTTTCATATTGCATGTCACTGATGTAATATTCTCTAGCATCTCTCAGACTTAAGAAAATTACAAGGATTTTCTCTTGGTAATTTTGCTACATATTGCTTTCTATCTGGCTTCTCATGGCCTCTCCCATCCTAGGATTACTTCCTCGATGAGGGGTACTGGACTCCCAATATTCTTAGATATTTAATCCACTCATCTCTGTCATTTCCAGCTGCCATTACTTCCTATACTTAGAATACCTCAATAATTGGCTAAAGGAGGGAACCCTTTTCTATTTCCTGTTGAAGCAAGCATACGGCTCCTCCCAAACAATTTTAGAATTTTGAGAACTGGTTCTTACTCTAGGGAAATAAAAAGGAATGGTTGTCAAAAACTGGAGAAGCTGCATTTCTCCCCTCAGGTAAAATTAAAAAACTCACAGCTGATGTAGCTAGTGTATACTTATATGTAAATTGGATTGTTATATTTCTAATAGCCCCTTCTCTGATTTTTAAAAACCACAAATTCTTACTCCCTACTCATGCAAAACTCCAAAACTTTCAATCACTCCTGTTTCCAAGAAGACACTGATCTGATAATCATCTCTTTTCAGTTGCAACCCTTTGATCTCTTCGAATAATTCCAGAAAAGTGTATTGAGAACTTTGAGGTTCTGCTGTTCCTGTCATCTGCTCACTGGGGAAGTTAGTGAGCAAACAATTTGGGATAGAAGCCTAGCTGGGTCCACCCACAACAGCGCCCTCTTGGGTTTGAGGATTTGCTGTGCGGACCTGGTATAATCCCAAATAAATGTCGCCTACTGAAATTTTCCAAGTCAGAATGTCCTCATGTTATACAATAGAGAACCTCAAGGTTATTTCCTTTAAACAATGGCCTTTTCAAATGATCTAGATTTTTGATCACTGATTTCCAGTGGTCAGTGCCTATTTGATTATTAGCCTTTTTAGGACTTCATTGTACACCCTTCCCAAGAACTGCCACTTCTAAAATGTTCTACAAGCCTGATCACTGGGAGATTACATTTTTAATAAAAGTTACTGGAATTTGGGTAGTTTAGTAAATAGGTAGAAGGAATTGGATTGCCCTTTATTTTTCTTTTGGCCCTGAGGGAATTAATTAAATCTGGCTACCCTTAGGTGGTCTCCATGGTACGTGGAGAGTGGCCAACCACCCTTGTTTGCTTGGGATTAAGGGAATCCCCTGGAAGTGAGATTTTTCAGGGCCAACTCTGGGAAGTACCCAGGCAAACCTGGACAAATTAACCATTATTAAAGTAAGATAAGGGCCGGGCGTGGTGGTGCACGCTTGTAATCCCAGTACTTTGGGAGGCGGAGACCGGAGGATCCGGGTTCGCGGCCAGCCTCAGCTCTCTCTCTCTCTCTCTCTACTTAGTGAGGCCCTCTGCAACTTCGTGAGACCCGGTTTCAAAATAAAGTATAAAAAATAGGGCCGGGGGTGTAGCGCGGAGGTAGAACGCCCCTGCGTTCAATCCCCGGTACCACAAAAAAAAAAGTAAGATAAACAATGACCCCAAATCTATAGGCCAAATATGTAGAGATAGAGCCAATAAGGGTAAGAAAGGCAAAGGAAAGACAGAACAAATGAGTACATATATCACCCTAAATAACCACAAGTGGCAAGAGTAGACCACTATTAGCTCTAAAAACATAGTCTTGCTTGACTAGGGAATACTGATGAAGCAACAATTGTGGTCCAGATTATCCAAATGAATCAATGCTTTCCATGAATCTAAAGACCTGTGAGTATAAGTCTACAGAAGAGCAATCACTGCCCCAAGATGATTCATTAGCACAGAAGGAAGTTCCCAGATCAGGTAGGAATGAATGCCAGGGGTGTACCTGAGGCTCCCACAAGGGAGAACAACTTTGTCAAAAGGTATTCAAATTAGAAAACCACAAAAAAATATCTCTGCTTGGATGAAGCATCAAGTTGGTTACTGTGGATACAAAATATTCATAGAAAATAATAAAATATCTAAGAATTCTGCAAGTAAGTAGCTGTGAGGGAATTGTTTCACAATATGAAGCATCTAAATGTGTGTGTTGATGAATTTTAAAAACATTGGGCTTATATGTCACAGTTTTTTAAAGATTTCCCCTCCAAAACTGCAGACTAGGTTTTCTTCTGCCCAGAACATCTGAGCAGAAAGAGACTAGAAACCATCTCGTTTTTTATTTGGAAAGTGAATCAGTATTGACAATCTGCTATCACTGACCAACTTCTGTACTTATCATTACCTTTTACAGTAGCAAAATCAGCCTGAGTTAGTATTATTTTATCTCAAAATTAATAACTTAAACGGAAAAATTTCAATCAAGTCTGCTCTATTGGTGTTCTGGTTTGGTTTACTCTTTCTTCCTCCCTTTTCTCCCCAATCCTAACAGAAGTGATTTATTTTGACCAATGTATACATAGTCTGGTTTATTCACACACGAACACTGTATCAAATCAGAGAGATGGGTGAGAGGTAAATTGAAATGGACTTCCTATGTCAGGCAATAAGTAGCTCTTGTGCATAACATTTCTATAGGACTACCGAGTGAACATTTTTCTGAGACAACAGTGGAATGATTCACGGCTGGCCTACAGTGAGTACCCAGATGATTCCCTGGACTTGGACCCATCCATGCTAGACTCCATTTGGAAACCAGATTTGTTCTTTGCCAATGAGAAGGGTGCCAACTTCCACGATGTCACCACTGACAATAAATTGCTGCGTATTTCGAAAAATGGCAAAGTGCTCTACAGTATCAGGTAAGCCCCCCTTGACCACCCCTGTTCACTTCTCCATTTCTCTTCTGGCCTAGAGCTGCCTCATTCTTCAGGGCGGGATACATAGAAAGATTTGAATTTGTGGTCTCTGTTTTATCATTGGAACCTTAAAGTTGACGGAGAGTGTCAGGAGTTCCCATGGTCTTATAAGTGTGATTCTCCAAAAAAACCTGCATTTCATAGGTTTGTGGGTGGGTGATGGTACTGTGTAAATGCCTGAACAAATGTATTTTGGTGGCATCAGTAGGGTAACTACAGGTCCTTCAGTTTAATTGTCATTGAGTATAATGTATGAATTCGGGCAGCCACCCGCGCCACCTCCCCGGGCCCCTTGTGCGCCGGGTCCCGGACCGCCCGCGCGCGCCCCACCCCGGAAGCCCCCGGCCACCTCGCCGGGCCCCTTGTGCACAGGTACCGGACCGCCCGTGCGCGCCCCACCCCGGCAGCCCCCGGCCACCTCGCCGGGCCCCTTGTGCGCAGG
>PVJS01048729.1:0-14944 GCA_004027185.1 Glis glis
AAAAAAAAAAAAAAAAAAAAAAAGCTAAGGCAGAGCAGTTCCCCTGTCCTGGTTCTCCATGAAGATTCATTGTCAGCCAGCAGACCCCACTCCATCATCTCGTCTCCATAATCATAAAATACCTGAGGTTCTCGTAGACCCCCGATCTGGGCCCAGGGCCCCCGATGCTTGCCCGTCTCAGCTGGGTCCCTCTTCTCTGTAACTCTGACTGCTCAGCACTCACCCCAGCAGCCAGCAGAGTGCCTTGCTAGCTTTTTTCCCTCCACAGCTCTTTGAATGTTTAATAAATTCTTAATTAAAAGCTGGGCACCTCATCTATTCCTGTCAATTGCTTCTCTGTCGTGAGGAAAGGAGGCCTACAGGAGGGAAATGTCAGGCCCACACTCCGCCCTCCGTTCACACCCACAACTCCATATGTGCACGTGAGCACGCACACACATACGCATACACAGCCACAGGACCCGGTGCTGTATTTACATAATTCTATTGACATTTTGAGGCTAAAATTATGTATGCTACTTTAATTCGCTGTTAAATTAAATTATGAATGTTTGGAACGTAGTAATTTCTTTTGTTCTATGAACAGATTGTTTTATATATCTGCCTATATTACCAAGTTATTAATTTAATGATTTCATAATAGCAGCTCATTCCTCTGGGTAATATAAAGACTCAAGTGCATGCTCCGTACAGCGCAGGCAGACGCTGCTTGCCCTACATGAATTGAAGGTTTTAGGAATAAAGATATTAGTTTTGGCAGAATATTTAAGTGTGCATAGGGAAACTGGAGGGATGTGTCAGGTCAGCTCCGGCTTCCCAATCTCATTTTAAAAAGGCAGGACATAGTCCATTGCCCATGAGACCGAAGGAAAAATGATTTTCTTAAATAAACTCAGGCACCTGGAAGAATGCTGGCAAGTTGGAGAGCTGCTGCTGCCCATCTAATCCGACAGCTCTGACCGGCCCAGCTGAAAGCAGAGGGCCTTTCGTCTTGTGGGTCTTTTGGGTCTCAGCAGCTGGAGATGTGCTGCTGGGCGACGTGGCGCTGGCGGCACGGTCCTGCTCCTTGCTGGCATCCTGCCCTGCTTTGGAGAAAGGGCAGCCATCTGGATGCTCTCTGGTGATGGGGGATGAGCATGAAGGTTGGATTCCAAGGGACCTTCCTTCCTTCCCGGAAGTTGCGACTTGAGCTCTCTGTGTCTTGAGTCCCTGACCAATAAAATGGAGACATTGATACCACCTACCCAATCAGTATTGTAGGATTGTGGTATGGCTCACATGAGAAAATGGATGGAAAAAGGCTTTTGCTAACTTTGGGGCTAAGTTGTGTGGGATTAGTGGGGAGGTGCAACTAGTCATCGCATATGAGAGCAATGATCATGGTAAGGTCGTGATGATTCTCCTGATAGCCTCAGATGATTCACTTCTCTGTGGGTCTCAATTGCTTCAGCGGAAACCCGAGATTTCAGCTTCCAAAGTCCTCCCACGTCTGGTAGTACTGGGTTCTCTTATTTTTTATTTTTTTTTGGAGAAACTACCCAAATGCTTCATTTTGGCTGTGAATCCAAGGCTGAAGGTGGATCCTTACTAAGGAATCACAGAATATTCAGTTGTTCTGTGAGTACCGAGCACCTCTAACTCAACAAGGACTGACTTAGAGTGACAGATACAACCATCTCCAAGACTGCCATGGCTTCTGCCTTCCCCAAGCCTAAGGTCCAATAGGAATAGACGACTAAACAGGCAATCCTGGTATCTCATGATGACAGAGGGCAAGTACCCATGCCAGATGGGGGCCAGGAAAGGGGATGGGAAGCTAGGCTGAGACCTCCAGGGTGACTATGCACCAGCCAGACAAAGAGGAAGGGAATGCAAAGATGCTTCAGGAAGCAGCAGGAGCGTGCGGGAAGATGGTGGTGGGAGAGACCTACACAGTGGGGTCAGGATGTCGAATCTGGGTTTGGGCAGAAAGTGGGGAGATAAGAGTCTGGAGGGTCCAGAGGGGCCAGAGCTGGTTGATAACTTTCATAGGCATAGGGCAACTGGGGATCCCCTGGAGAAGGCAAGGGCTCTGTTCGGGCTTTATGAAGGACCGGTGGCTGGGAGAACCATTTGGAAGAGGGTAGGGTTGGAGGCAGGGAGGTCACTGAGAAGATGGTTGCAGTAGTCAAGATGTGAGACAAGCAGTTGGGAAAAGATGCAGGAGGTGCTCAGAGGAAGAACCGCCAAGGTCTGATTAGGTTGATGGAGGAGGTAAGATAGAGGGAGTTGCTGAAGGCAGGGCTGGCAGAGGTCCACCAGGCTGCCCTTTGCCCTTTCAGCTCCACCTTCTCTGGCTTTTCTATAATTTTTCCTTCCTTCCTTCCTTCCTTCCTTCCTTCCTTCCTTCCTTCCTTCCTTCCTTCCTCCCTCCCTCCCTCCCTCCCTTCCTTCCTTCCTTCCTGGGTTTGTGGCCAGCCTCAGCTACTTAGTGAGGCCCTCCGCAACTTAGTGAGACCCTGTTTCAAAATAAAGAGTAAAAAATAGGGCTGGGGGTGTAGCTCAGAGGTAGAATGCCTCTGAGTTCAATCCTCAGTACTGCAAGAAAAAAAAAAGGAAACTCACACCAAGCCCTCTTCCCTTGACTGATGTACACTTGCACATGTACAAAGGCATGCACCCAGATACACACACACACACACACACACACACACACACACACACACACACAAATGCACACACACAAGCACGCACACCCCAGTTGCTCTGTAGGGTAAGACAAAAATGTTTCTTTATGCAGCTGACAGATTGCCAAATTAAAAAGTGTCATTTCTTACACTTTCTTCACTTGTTTCTTGTCTCTGTGTGTCACCTGTGTGAAATGTTCCTGATCTCCTCAAGAGGGGGAAAAAAGAGAACTCCTTTCTTCCGTGCTCTGTCTGTGGTCTTTGTGATCATTGTCTGTGCCTTCGTGCGAGTCTCATGCACTGTAGTGTAGCTTAATCATCTCTGGATTCCTGGTGCCTACCACCGTGTTAGGCACAGCCGCAGTCATCGTTGTTCAGTAATCAATGAGCAAATGGGCCCTGAGAGCCCTGGGTCAGATTCTTCTCGAGAAGAATTATGGGGTGTGCTTCCCAACCGCTTCCAGAAGTCTATGTTTAGATATGAGACACCAAGGCACCGGAATCTGATGGCAAGTATCCTCCTTGATTACAGGAGTGCCAAAACCACACAGCGTTGGAGCCAAAGACAAGAGTCACAAAGTACTGTGTAGTTGCTTTGTGAACATAAATTAATGTTGTCTACCCCATTAGCTGGAGGAGGGTAAAAGGAAAACAGAAGGGAAAAGACAGAGGTAGGGTTGGCTGTGGCTCCAGCAGGGAGAGGGCAGGAACTACAGAAGAGGAAATGCACAGGATAAAGCAATGGTGAAAATAGAAAGGGACAGGGTAGGAGACAGAAATGATGTGGAAGAGCTGAGGGGGAGACAGGAGCCAGGGCCTGGACGGAAGATCAACAGTGGCAGATGATTGCCACCAAGCGCATAGGCAAAGAAACCGGTGTAGGATTTGTCAAGTAAGATCCAGGGGGTGGAGAATGGCTGTTTTGGGACATCTGGGGAGACAGAGGACAGGGGAGGGGAGTGTTGGGAATGAAGTCCCCCAAGGACAAACATGTTTGCTTTGTTAGTAGCTGTGTGCAGGGCCTCAGGCTGGCACTTTGTAGTCATCCATAGAAGTTGAATGGCTCTGGGGTGCTGTGTTGGAGAGTCATTCGAGGAAGGCAGAGGGAAGAGAGATGCTGGGAGAGGAGAGAGGTGTCCTGCATCTTACACCTGGCCATTAGGCAAAGCAGGGTGGAGGCAGATCTGTGGTACTAGATTGCATTCAAGACATTTCAAGTCACTGCCCCAAGAATCCTCTCCCCATGGTAAATTATTGCTCATGTACCGCTATGGTCTGAATGCTTGTGTCACCCCCAAGTTCAAATGTTGAAACCTAATCTCCACTGTGACAGTATCAAGAGGTGGGACCTTTGGAAGATGATTAGGTCATGAGGTCTCCAACCTCGCGAATGTGATTAGTACCTTTATAAAAGAGGCTCAGAGAGCTGTCCACCTCCTGTGCCTCTCGAGGACACACAGGTGGCACCATGTAGGAGGAACAGGCCCTCACCAGTCACCAGATCCACTGGAGCCTGGATATTGGACTTCTCAGTCTCTAGACCTGAAAACAGTAAGTTTCTGGTGTTGTTTCTAAATCACCCAGTGTAAAGTGTTTTGTTATAGCAGCCAGAATGGATTAGGACACACTGTAAACATCACAGCTGAGTGAATGATGATGCAGAGGCCCCTAGAGCAAAGGCTTTGGGCTGGAGCTGGGGTCAAGGTGGTGGATCCAGAGTCTCCTAAAATGCTTTAGGGGATAGAAGTTGAGTGATCTTTAGGGAAGTGCCAGGAGCTTTAAGTTTTATTGCAAAATGTAGGGGGTGTCTTTTTTGTGTCTCACGGAAAGATCAAATCTATGCTTGAGAATGGTGGTGGTGGTGTATTTATGTGTGTGTGTGTGTGTGTGTGTGTGTGTGTGTGTGTGTGTGTGTGTGTGGTAGGGGTATGGCTAAAATCCAGGAGAGGAAGAGTCTGGCTTCCCGCTATCTGTCTCCAAACAAAACCCCTCAGACTTGCGTGAGGCCATTTGGAGCAATTCGAAGTCTGGAGCCCTGGGCTATTTAATGTTTCCAGCAATGAACACGACGATGAAACAGAGAGCACGCTCATTAATTTCATAGATGACACCCAGCTGAGGCTGGAGGGGGCACCTTGGAGGATCGGATTAGAATTCAAATTGACTCCAGTAGGTTTTAGAGATTGGTCAGAAACCAATCAAATGAGATTCAGGAAGGGCGAGGGCAGAGTCAGGGAAGAGCAGCATCGCAAATGACTAGGAGGAGTGACTTGCTGAGTCCCCATCCTGCCAGAAACCTGCAGACTTTCTTGACCTCCCCGCCTGATTCATCTTTGCTGACATTTGCACACAGCTTACCATGAACTTTGATGAACTTTCACAGTTCTCTCTTTTGAGCCTCGGGTGACAACCCCCAGAGAGAGGGATTGTTATGAATAAGTTCATGTTGGGGGGGGTGTTCAGAGATGTTAAAAAATCTGCCTAAGGCCACACAGCTGATAGGTGTCAATGCCAGATGCAAACTCATTTAGCACTCTGCAGGGCTCATTTGACACTTACGTCAGAGTGCTTTACTGTCACATCTGGTCTGTGACCTCATTCAGAGGTACAGTCCCTGGATCCAGCTCCTCGCCCCCAGGCAGGCCCCATCTCCATCTTTGCCAGCCAAGATCCTAAGATGTCTCCATCCAATCCATTCTTACCAGCTGCTTCAACAACCTGGATGTGGTCTAGCTTGTCTAGACCCACTGGGATAACTTCCACACCTTGTGGTCAATCCAACTACCTGTCAATTCTGCTCCTTACCTGGCTTGTTGAGAATCCTGTGAGGAAATTGCATACTTGGATGGACAAAGCCACTACAGATCCATCAGTGGGGCCCTCAGTCCTGCTTGGCAACGGTCCTTTAGTGTCTCTGGTCATCTCACTACCCTAGGGTCCTAACCTCATGACTGTCCCATTTATTAATATTATTATTATTATTCCACTGGAGAGAAGATGGGGGTCATCTGGCAAATACTCCCTCAACTTTCCATTCTCATAATTTTCCAATTCATCCAGATTGTCTTCAACTCTCACCTCTTCTCCTCCAGGTTCAGGGTGAGGAATGCTTTTTCTGTTCACTTTTCAGTACTCCCAGTCTGCCCATTCTGCTTCCTCCTGCATGCATGCCCCAGGTTTTCCCCTCTGTGCATGCCCCAGGTCTTCCCCACTATTCTTCCTTCCCCATAGTCCTTAAACTCTCCAACCTGGCCCATCGTATGAAGTTTCCCCTAGAGGGGAGGCTACCAGGGAGGAGCTAGGGTTATGTGACCATTGTACTGGCCATGCGCTGGTTCTTAGATTAAGTGGAGTGTTTGCAAGTACTGTACGTATATTCTATCATTGATAGCCATTATTATATAATTTTAAAAATCAACTTAAAAGTAGCTCTCCTTCAGCCATGCCACCAGCACCTTGTTCTTCTCTTCTCAGTGAAGTTCCTTGAAGACCACCATCTTCAATTTCATTTCTTGGTCGTTCTATTTAAACTACCACTCTAATGACAAAAGCCACCAGTGACCCCTAATGTGTCCCTTTGCAGCTCACACCTCACCCTTTCCTAAGACATTAACCAGTTGACCACTCCTCTTTTTTCAAAACTCCCAAGACCTGTGCAGCTCCCCTGCCCTGGTTCTCCCCTGAGCTCTCTGCCCATTATCTCCCAGTAGCTCTGCTGGTTCCTTTCTGCAGAGCGCTTACACATCTGTAATTGCCGCCTCCTTTCCTAGGCTCCTCTTTCCCTTTCTTCTCACTCCTGCACCAGCCCAAGGCTGCCTGCTCCAGGACCTCACATGCACGCACCAGCACAGCTCCTCTGCCCTGGCCAGACCTCATTCCTGCCTTCTATGGAGCTGCCCGTGGTCTGGCTCCACGGAAGGCTCCTCCTCCCATGCAAACCAGACTCCGTTCACTGCCCTCTCTACTCACCCTGAGACTCCTACATGTTTTTCTCTTTCTCTCTATCCCATTGTTGATCAAGTCTTCTTTCCCCGAGTTGCGATCCCTGTTCATGGTCACAGTCTCCTAACTGATGTCCTGTCTTTAACTTTGCTTCCTGTTTATCCAGAGCTTATCTTGCCAAGGTGTAAAATTTACCATGCTGCTTCCATGCTTAAATGCCTTCACTTCCCCCCTAGTATCCACAGGTTGAATTCCAATCTCCTAACCCATATGGCCTCTTATAACCCGAGGCCACCTGCCTCTTGAGGGACAATTGCCACCCTGGCCATGCCTGGCTACTTGCAAGTCCCTGAGGACACCTGGTGTTCACACCTCTGTGCCTTTGCCTCGATGCCCTTCCCTGTGTCTCCCCTGGGTGGTTGCTAATGAAATGCTCTGGCTTCCCATTCTGGAAAGCAATCCAATGCGGTAACTGTGTGCGGGTCCTTGTGTCATGCTGACTAGGTTCAGATCGCAGACTACCCCTCTAGCCATGTGACTTGGGTCACACACCTAACACCTCCTTTCCTCCTCTGTGAAGCAGATGTAGGTGTGAGGAATGTGCCTACCTTGTGGCCTTGCGAGGTGAACTGAGACGGTCTCTGTAAAGCACTTGCTAGTGCTTGGTGCATGGGAAGTTCATACTGCAGGCCGGCCCTTCGTAATGCTGGAGGGGACCTTGTCATTCTCCCAGGTCCAGTGGCATCTGCTCTGTGAAGGTGTCTGACCTTCTGACTTTCCAGACAGACTTAATGTTATCACGTGTTTATCCTTAGAGCATCGTTCTGTGTGCTTATGTATGTCTCTCTCGAGGTACACTGTACATTATTTGTGATGTAGTCCTCAGGATTCGATGACAACCGCCCACCCCTGTGCCTCAGAGATAAATGGTTTCAACCATTTGTCTTTGCTTGTTTACTTAGGGGCTGTTGTGATTTTGGCCAAGGTCTCTGATCCAAGTCACTCATCTATAAACTGAAGCCACTGTGGAAGGAATGTTGCATCCTGAAAGGGGACTCATGTTGGGGGTAAGTTCATATGTGGATCAAAATCCCTAAAATGATCAGGATGGAATATCTGGAAGTCAGAATGGTCAGTGGGGTACACAGCAGCCGCTGGAGGTCCTGACTGTGGAGTTGAGTTATGCATTGTGTGTGTGCACGCAAGCACATGCCTGTGCCCGCGGCAGTGCAGTGTGTGGTGGGTCAGCTGACAGTGGCCCCAGTGTTCTCTGGTTGTGAGGAGCAACAGCTGGCCTGGCCAGCCTCCCCGACAATGACCTCAGAGGGCATCAGGGTGCCCTGAGACCATGGGAGATGGAGGCTTCCATTGGCAGAGTGGAATGCCTTCGTGGGCCTCCGGGCACAGAGTTGCTGCCTGCTGCCACAGGGCTGCCAGGACATTCTTGTTCCTGGGTGGGAATGGGAAGCAGCTGCCTCTGGCCCTGGGCGGATGCTGACCCAGGCTCATGGCTAGTAGTGTTCCCAGGCTGGGGTGGCAGGATGGCATGGCCCAGCTCTGCCTGAGCTCCCCGGGGTGGAGTGGGGAGAAAAGGTGGAGAGCACGGGCTCTTGCCCGTGGCTGGAGTCTCTGGCTCTGGGGTCTTCTGTCACATCAGTTCCCAGGTTACCCTGCTTTGGGCTTATTGTTGTCTCCATTCCATATCCTTTAAGAGTTCAAAATATGTCCTTACTGGGGGCTGCAGAACTAGAGAGGGAAGCGGTTCTGCTGCCTGCTCTTTGGCCCTGGGCCCTCCTCTGGGCCTGGCTTTTGGGGGACCCCCTTCAAGCCTCATGTGGTAGCTCCCTTTAGTCTCTGGGACTGGCACTGGCTTTCTTTACTGTCTCCATTGGAATTTCGACACCTCCCTGTGGATGGTTATTTAGGGATCAGTGACCACTTTCCCACACCCCTATTCTCCACCTGTATGTTAGAGGTACTGACTTCCACACCCAGAGAAAGACTGGCCCTCACTCCCTCAATGAGCAGAGTGGAGTATCGAGAAGTTAGACCTGGTTGATGGGGTGCACATTTCCCCTCGGGAGCTGCGGCTCTGAGATAGGGCAGAGATAGAGCAGAGAAACACCTCTCTGGGGTGGAGGCAGTTCAGATGCTCAGCTTGGTTCTGGCCTTAAACTCAGCTGACATGGTCTCCGTTTCTCTGCACAGCACCAACCAGCCCTCCACCCCTCTTTTGTCAGGTGCAACCTACCTCCTGGCTGGTAAATGGCCCCGTGGGCTGGTGGTGTTGCCAGGACCTGCTCTGTGGAGGAGATGGGACCAGGCCTGGCCTTGAACTGGGCAGGACAGGGCTGGATGGCATGAGGGGTGCTGGGGTTCTGGGAGAAAGAGACATGTCATAGGAACTGGCATCTTGTCCGCTGATGTCCTGGAACTGCCAATTAACAGTGCCAGGTGGATGAAGGTGGCACTCGGGCAGGAGTGTGCCCAAGGCACCAGGATGCCCACTGTGTGCTGGAAGCCGAGCCTGGCTCAGGTCAGCCGCCATGTCACCTTCCATGTGGCCTTGTGGGATGGAGATGTTGAAGCTGCTGCTCCCCTAATGACCTTCAGCAGAGGACCCAGGCGGCTCCTGGGCAGACCTGTCCTTGCCTTGGCCGGCTGCCCCTGCTACCAGGCAATTAACTGCTGCCGTAATTCTGGGTCTCTGTGCCCCCAGCCCCCCTTTCCAAACAACCATGTTGAACAAGTGACTTACAGGAGATGGGAAAGGGACTGTCTGGTCTGGCTGCTGAGAGATGACAGCCCGAGCAGAGGGGCCGCACGGTGCAAATCACTGGAGACGTCGTTCTGGGAGCAGATGTAAGGCCGCTCTACAGAGCGCTCGGGGCTGTGGCACCCTGAGGATAAGTGAGGGTGACACGAGGAAGACAGGAGACTCTCCCAATCACTATCCCTCGGGGCTGGCCCTGAGCCCTGCCAATTACCTTCCTGGCTTGCTGGGCTCAGCTGCCTGGGAGGGGCTCCAGCTGACATTGTGGTGGGGTGTGGGCCAGGAAGTACAGGACTCGGTGGCCCCTGGAGAGAGCCCCCATGCTGGTGTGTGTGGGGGTGCCAGGATCTTGGGCGTGATCTCTGAGACGGCAGATTCCCAGGTCCTGGTGTGTGTGGCGGGGGAGGGGACTCCGCCCTCCCCTGTGTCACTTTGCCTGGCAGCAGCTCAGCAGCAACCTGGGTTAATCAGAAGCCACGCTGACCCTGGGAGGACGGTCTCAGAGGAGAGAACCTATTTTGAGCTGGTGAGATGATTAGTGGTACTAATCACACATCCTCAGCCCAGACCCTTATGGCCTACTTACAGGCTGCTCCTAACTTTCCCTGGGCCTGCGCACTCTCCCCGTTCCCCATCCCTCCTTCTCTCTGAGCAGCCAGCTGCCTGCCTCCTCTTCTCTTTCCTTGCCGTCTTCCTATTTTCATGGGAAAGGAGACCCCGGAAGCCTCCGAAGGCACTAATCTGCACTTCTAGGACCCCCAAAGCTTTCAGATGTCCCCAGGGCCCCCGAAAGATAAATCATTCTGACCACCACCTGGCCCCTAGGGTATTCTATATGAGAGTGTTAACATGTACAAAGAGAGGAAGCCCTTGGGGCGCTCCCGAGAGGATGGGTTGGGGGTTTTTCTCTGGGCCCGGTGGATGGTGGGAGCCGCGTGAGGGAGCCAGGCAGGAAGGAGCCGAGGGTGAAAGTGCCACCCAGAGAAGTGGTCCTGCTCTTGGCCCCGGTGCCAAAATTTCCTGAGGTAGAGACACTTGCTGAGAGGTCCAGGGTAGAGCTGTGCTCCTGGGGTGACTAGAAGAGTGCTGTGGTTTGAATGGGTCCTCCAAAGTTCATGTGTTAGAAACTTCACCCCAGTGCAGCAGGGTGGAGCGATGGGACCTTCAGGAGACATCAGGTCACAAGGTGGTGCCCCCCTGAATGGTTTAGTGTCTTTACTGCAGGAGTGGAGTAGCTATCCCCGGAGTGTTTTAGTCAGCATTCTTACTTTTGTGACCCCAACTACCTGACAATCACAATTTAGAGGAAGGAAGATTAATTTGGAGGCTTACAGTTCTGGAAGTTTTAGAGGTTCCAGTCCATGTTAGGTCAGGTCATACTTGGGGAGCTCAGGGCACAGTGGCAAGAAGCAGAGAGAGCAAAGAGGAGGAGATGAGGGACATATATAACCCCCCAGGGCCACACCCCCAGTGACCTGCCTCCTCCAGCCACACACTACCTACCTACCATACCACCCAATAAATCTATTAACCCATTAATGGATTTATCCCCCGATGAGATTAGAACCCTCAATTGTTTCACCTCTGAACACTTTGCATTGTCAATAGCTGAGTTCTTCCAGGAGACATTGTATATCCAAACTATAAGAATGGGTTCCTGAGCTGGGTGTGGTGGCGCATGCTTGTAATCCCAGTACTTGGGAGACTGAGACAGGAGGATCTTACCTTTGCAGCCAGCTTCAGCTACTTAGTGAGGCCCTCTGCAACTTAGTGAGACCCTATTTCAAAAACAAAGAATAAAAAATAAGGCTGGGGGTGTAGCTCAGAGGTAGAATCCCCTGAGTTCAATTCCCAGTACTGCAAAAAAAGAGAAAGAGTGGGTTCCTGATGAAAGCAGATCAGTTTAGTTCCCTCTCTCTCTCTCTCTCTCTGTCTCTCTGTCTCTGTCTCTCTGTCTCTCTGTCTCTCTCTCTCACACACACACACACACACACACACACACCCACACACACGTTCTCTTTCCTTTCCACCTTTCACTATGGGATGGGGCACCAAGGAGGCCCTTGCTAGATATAGGTCCCCTCAACTTTGGCCTTCTCAGCTTCCAGAACTAGAAGAAATAAATCTCTATGCCTAATAAATTCTCTAGTCTTGGGTATTTTGTTCTACTAACACAGTACAGACTAAGACAAAGAGGTAGCAAGGAGCCCAGGGGCCTCGCAGCTCTGGGAACATGGCCCAGGCTTGACCCCTGAGCATCTACCTGGCCTGCTCGGTGAAGTTCAATCATCCACTCACTTAGCAAGTAAGTGCTGAGCACGTATTATATGCCAGGCCTTGAGCTGGGTGTTGGGGAGAAAGTGAAGAATTAAAAATGCTACAAAGAAAAAGAGGTGCTCAGTTGGAAATGAGGATGGGGAACCTTCTCAAGATTGGGGGCTGGCAGGCCTCTCAGAGGAAGTGACATTTAAGCTGAGTCTTCAAGAGTGAGGAGGGATTATCAGAGCCAGAGTGGGGAGACAAGGTGAAGGTAGAGGTATGAACAGGGCCCCTCAGGCAGGCAGGAGGTGGACTCTTGGGGTCTGCTGGAAGGCCCCGAGCAGAGGGTCTGGGTTGGCGGGGCTGACAGCCTGGGCCTTACAGGCATGCTAAGGAGTTTGAACTCTTTCCTTAGAACGGTAGAGATGCATGTCTGTCCTAAGCTGCTGCCTCTGACGTGCTCCTGCCCTGACCCTGCTCTGCTCTGTTGGGCAGGGTCTGACCCTTCTGAACTGTGTTTTCCAGCTTCTGGGTGGGCAGGTTTCCAGCTGGATTTAGCCAGTGGGCGACACTGGCAGGAGACAGGGGCTGGGAGGAAGAAGACTGGGTATTTCTCATCTGTTCCTTGAGCCATGTGTCTGGACTTGTTCCAACTCTTGTAGGTGTCCAGCTTCTAGTGAGCAGGTCTGCCAGGTGACCAAAGTCCCTGGTTCCTTTAATCCAGTTTCCTTCTTTGCCTTACTAGCCTAGGGATATTAGTGACTGCTCATCTCTGAGCTGTCTTCGTGCTCCTCTTTGTCTTTGTAGCCTCCTTAAATTCCTTCAGTTTCAGTTATTCACTTACTGAATACTTAAGAGTATGGGGCACTCCAATCAGGACTTTGCATATCTTAATGCATTTCGATCTCTATTAAAGCTTCACAAAGTGGGATATACCCATTTTATAATAGGAAAACAGCCACAGTGAGGTTAAAATCCATAACTAGTGACTAGCTGGGCATGGAACCAGCCTCTGGACTTGAGTTTTAACCTCCATATTATTGGTCTATGTCCTCTCTGGGCCAGGCCCTGGATAACGGGCTGACGTGGCAGAATTCAATTAAGTGCGTGGTTCTAGAGGGAAACTTGAGTATAAATTGTAGCTTCCCTAGGATGGGTTCTATGATCTTGACTAAGTCACTTAATCATTATGAACTTCAGTTTGCCCATCTATCAATGGGGGATAATAATAGAACCTAATCCATGATCAAATGAGATGAGACACATGAAGTACCATAGAGCCTGGCACGTAGTAAGCACTTGACCAAGGTTAGCTTTTCTTCTTCTTCTTACTTTGCCATACCTTCCTTGGCCTAGGAGTCCCGCAGATGAGACTATGCAACTGGACCCCAGGTCAGGTAGGGCAAAGCTGCTCTGTGTTTCCAGGCACCATTAGGACCTGGGGTGAGTACCTGAGTTTCAGAGGCCTGATGTGAGGCCTCATCTCTAATGATGTCCTTGGTATCTAGGTCGTCCTGTCCTTGACTGTAACTATTCCATCTTCTGAGGTGGTGTTTCCCAGAGGTCTCATACTGACCCTTCTCCCCGCATAGTCTTTCCTCCCTGTGGAGACTTTCTGTTGTTCCTGGGAGGACTTAGACTCAATTAGGCCAAGAACCCCCAGACCCACATCTTTGGAATCATCTCAGGCTCACAGACTTGAAGTGGTCTCTATTTTTATTTTTCTGTTTTGAGCCTCAACAAAAGGTGGAGTATACACACACACACACACACACACACACACACACACACACACACACACTTGACTACTAAAATCAATGACCCACTGGCAAACCTCAGTGAATTGCTGAGCCTTGAACAATTTCAGCCGACTGATGAAGATCCCAAATAATTTCCATTCTAATCTATGTTGCTTGACTTCTAAGGAGGTAATGGCCCCTTTGGTGACACGCCGTCCTTTCTGTACACAATTTATGGCTGTGACTTGCCTTTCTGAACTGCTACAAAGTGTGGAGGAAAAACAGCCTTTGAATTACTGCTCGTCATTCTTGGCTGGGATGCTGGGCCTCTGGTTCCTATCTTGGGCAAACATGGTGGTACCCAGGCCAGGGGGAGGGCAGTGAGAGATGGAAGGAGAAAAGAGATGGAAGGGGTCTGAATTTAAAATCCAAAAGTTTGTGATTATATTATCATTAACTACAATAACAGAGAACATGCATATACTTTATAATTGCAAAGAACATTCACAAGCATTATTTTCATTTAATCTTAACAAACTGTCATTGTAGAGGGGGTGAGATTTATGCTAGGTGATTTGTCCAAGGACAGACATTGGGTTAGCAAAGGCACCATCACAACAAACCCCAGGCCTTCTGACTGTCCTACAGTATTTCTCATGAGTATGTAGAGTGAGCAGGTTTATGGGCTTCTTTACCAGGTATGTAGCAGTTGGCTGGGGTGGTTGGAGTCTTTCTGGATGGATAGGACACGACTCAAGGTCATGAGTTTAGTCCTTCAGTTGAATGATTCACTGGCTCTGAGCTGAGACCAATCAGGTCTGGCCAGCACCTCCTCGGTTGTGGTTTCTGGGGAGGTGGTACAGGCTAAGAGTGAATTGATTCATTTAAGTGTGTTATTTCTGGAAAACAACTCAGAGCAAATACTTTGCTGAGTTGGTAAGTCTTTTAGCCTCTCTAAATCTAGCTCCTCCCTTGTCTATAAATGGGATTGTAACATTCAAGTCATTGTGAGAATTAAAAGAAATAATGAAAGACCTTTATAAGTGGCAAAGTACCAAAGAAATATAAAGAAATCTTAGTGCATTTTCATCATCATCATCATCATCATCATCACCATCATCATCATCATCATCATCATCTTATAAGAAGGAGAGCACAGATCACAAATTATTAAAAGTATGGAGCAAAACTTAGAATTATCTAGGGAGCGTATCAAAAATGTGGCTTCTTGGACTTATCCCTCCTCCCAATCCTGATTCAGAAAGTCTCAGTTGAACCCAGGAAACTTTTTATTTATTTATTTTTTTGCGGTACCGGGGATTGAACGCAGGGGCATTCTACCTCCGCGCTACACCCCCGACCCTATTTTTTTTATACTTTATTTTGAAACCGGGTCTCACGAAGTTGCGGAGGGCCTCACTAAGGAGAGAGAGAGAGAGAGAGAGAGCGAGCTGATGCTGGCTGCGAACCCAGATCCTTTGGTCTCCACCTCCCAAAGTACTGGGATTACAAGCGTGCGCCACCATGCCCGGCCCAGGAAACTTTTTTTTTTTTTTTTTTTTTTT
>PVJS01048730.1:0-14940 GCA_004027185.1 Glis glis
TTTTATTTATTATTTGGAAACAGGGTCTCACTAAGTTGCTGAGAGCCTCGCCAAGTTGCTGAGGCTGTCCTCGAACCTGTGATCCTCCTGTCTCAGCATCCCAAGTACTGGGATTATAGGCCTGTGCCACCAGACTCAGCTGGACTGATCCTTTTAAGGACTGTAGTTGGAACCTTGTAGTTTTGACAGCCCTGGTCCTTGGCACCAGAATTGTTTTTAAGAATACAAAACCTGCCCTGTTTTACCTTTACAAGTAGTGCAGTTGGTGAGCTTCCAAGAGCATTCTTTAAATTGCCTTTTACAATTGGTACAGGGCTGTGGGAAAGACCTGGGATTTGGAGCTTAGAGAACTTGAGTTCTGGTCCTGGCGTCTCTTCTATAGTCTTCTTGTTTGGGTTTCTCAAAATTGGGGTTTGGTCTCCTGTAAACGGGGAGGGGATAACAACAGCAATATGATTGGTTTGGAGAGTATAAGGAGCTATTATATATGACAACATTACCAACAAAAGCCACATGTATTAGGCAATGAGCTGACCGGCTTGTGCTTTGTACGCCTAGGAATGCGCTTTCCATGGGGTGGGTGGGGAGGTGGGTGGGTGGGTGGGAAGGTTTGTGCTGATTTGAACTCCTTTCTTTCCCGTCCTCTTCTTACCTGTGTTATAGTGTCGGCCATAGTGTGGGTGTCAACTCCGTTTCTGGCCCGAACTCCTTTTCCTTGGCTTTTCCCCCTCCTACTTCGGGCTCGCCTCCAGACTCCTGACAAAGTGCTGTTTGTTGTAAGGGTGAAGCAGGCGATTCTCTGGGCAGCGACACTGTGGCTGCAGGCAGTTACTGTAGTTCAAAGCCGAAAGCCAAGCTGGAGTAGGAGGGACACTGACAGGGCTTGTTTCTTAGAATCTTGTATATTGATTTTTGAAGGAAAGAAAGGAGAGGAAGAGATGGCTTCTCAATAGAAATGTTATGAAATGTCCTTCATCACAGAACAAAATTGAGTAAGGAGAAAGGGCTTTAAGATAAAGTCACTGTTTATTACTTTGAAAGCAAGGGTGCTTTTTTTTTAGTAAAAGCAAATGCTTTTTGAGCATTTTTACTATGTCTGCAATGCACACCAGTAGGATGGGAAGCAAAAGTTAATAAAAAAATGCTCACAGCAACAGCTGTCCTGTTAGCACATTTTAGGTGGTCCACAGGGGGCCGCTCTTCATGCTTTATTCTTACCTCAATCATGAAGGTCTGTGTCTTTTAGTGTCCCAGTTCAGAGATTACAAAATGGAGGCTCAGCATGTTTAAATAATGTGCTTAGGGTTATCGTGCTGTTGAGTAACTGGAAGAACTAAGCTTTGAACCTGTTTCTCATCCATAGTGCAAAAGATGAGTAAGATACGCGCCCATCTTTGAAGGAGGGACCAGCACATAAACAGTTGGGTGTAATTCAGCACACTGTGAAGTATATGCTGTATCCTTGCATAAATAAATTGCTTGGACATTTTCTCAGAGAAAGGAGACCCTATTTTGAGCAGGATAGCTTGAGCAGGGTCTTGAAGGATGAGAAAGATGGTAACAGGTAGAGAATTGTTGGGCAAGGTGAGGGAACATTGAAACAGTGAAGTTTGGAGACATAAAAGTAGGAAATGTGTTTAGGGAATGGTACTGTGACAAACTGAGGGATGCTGGAGGAATGGAGGCCTAAGGAGTAGTTTGGGCAGTCTAGAGGGCCTAGAGTGTCCAGCTACAGAATTTGGACCTCATTCCACTGTCTTTGAACAAAGGTCATTTGATTGGAGGCTCTTGGGAAAGGAAGTAACTGGCTCTGATATCTGACCTCAGTGATTCTGGTGGTAGGGCAGAGAAAGAACTAGAATGTGTGCAGCAAGGGTTCCCCCACTTGGGAATTTCTGAGATGTACAGATTCCAGGAGTACAGCCCAGGTCACTCTGAGCTGCAGATCTAAGGGGAGGCCTGGGAAATTGTATTTATTTATTTGTTGTGGTACTAGGGATTGAACCCAGAGGCATTTTACCTCTGAGCTATACCCCCAGCCCTATTTTATTTTTTATTTTGAAACAGGGTCTCAGTAGGTTGCTGAGAGTCTCACTACATTGCTGAGGCTATCCTTGAACCTGTGATCCTCCTGTGTCAGCCTCCCAAGTACTGGGATTAGAGGCATGCACCACCATGTCTGACTGGGAAATTGTATTTAAAAGGCTCTGCAGGTGACTTCATGTGCAGCCTGGGAGAGAAGTGTTCCTGAGAGCATTAGGACATTTGAGAGAAGAGTCTGGACTGAGGCTAATTTTGGGTTTGTCATTGTATGGAAGATTTTTAAATCATGAGAGGGGGCCAGTCATCAAACATTGGGGAAGCCAGACGTGGCAACACATGCTTGTAATCCCAGTACTTGGGAGGCTGAGTCAGGAGGATGGTAGGTTCGCAGCCAGCTTCAGCTACTTAGTGAGGCCCTTTGCAACTTAGTGAGACCCTGTTTCAAAAATAAAACATGAAATTGGGCTGGGGTATAGCTTGGAGGTAGAATGTCCCTGGGTTTAATCCTAAGTACCCCCCCCCACACACACACTTACAAAAACAAAACAAAACAAAACAAAAAAAACGAGGGAGGATCTGTTTTATTTAGGTTTTATTGTTTGCTTTTTATTCATTGGAAATAAGCAGTAATCTCAGAGCATTATCTTTTTTTCTTTTTGGTGGTAGGGGATTTTTAACCCAGGGGCATTCTACTTCCGAGCTACACCCCAGCCCTATTTTATTTTCTGTTTTGAAACAGGGTCTTGCTAAGTGACTGAGGCTGGCCTTGAACCTCCAATCTTCCTGTCTCAGCCTCCCAAGTACTGGCACTAGGGCATATGAGCCACCACACCCAGCTGAGCATTATCATTGGACTGAAAAAGAAAAGGAAGGAAGGAAGGAAGGAAGGAAGGAAGGAAGGAGAAATTTAGATTTGAAGGGAATTGCAAAAATAGTGCAGAGTCATGTCTACCCTTCACCCAGCTTCCCCTAAAGTGAGCATGTTACTAACCATGGTATAGTTATTAAAACCAGGACATTAACATTCTTTTTTTTTTTTTGCGGTACCAGGGGCATTCTATCTCTGAGCTACACCCCCAGCCCTATTTTTTTATTCTTTATTTTGAAACAGGGTCTCACTAAGTTGTGGAGGGCCTCACTTAAGTAGCTGAGGCTGGCCACGAATCTGATTCTCCTGTCTCAGCCTCCTAAGTACTGGGATTACAAGCGTGAGCCACCACGCCCAGCTCCCTTTTTATTTTTTACTTTGAAACTCCTTGATCCTGTGATCATCCTGTCTCAGCCTTCCAAGTACTGGGATTACAGGTGTGCACTACCACGCCTATCTAGGAATGTACTTTTATAGCATAAACAAGTCTGCCAGGATATACTTGGAGCCCATACTAGGGAAAGGATGTGTTGGCTCCAGAGCTTTTCATTTCTACAGTCCCTTAAGAGCTGCTTGGTGTTCACTTGTGCATTTCCTGGGACCCAGCCTGAACATAGACCACTTTTGTCAAAAGTTACAGACCTCTCTTACATCCAGAGTTCTATGTCAACTACTAACCTTTTTTTTTTTTTTTTTTTGGTATTGGGGGATTGAACCCAGGAACATTCTATCTCTGAGCTACACCCTCAGCCCTTTATATTTTTTAAAAAAATTTGAAACAGGGTCTCGCTAAGTTGCCAAGGGTCTCACTAAGTTGCTGAGGCTGGCCTCAAACCTGCAATCTTCCTGTCTCAGTCTCCCAAGTACTGGGGTTACAGGCATACACTACTACGCCCAGCCAACTACTAACTTTTCAAGTATACTTTTTTTGCTGGGAAGATAAACAATTCTACCAAGGGAGAGGCTATTTCTCAACATTAAAGAAATTAGAAATGATAATTTATGCTTAAAAAAATAACATCAGTCCAAGTCTTAGTTCTCTGCTCTCCCCCATCTCTGTTCTTTATCCTGCCGTGCGTTTGCAGACCATTCTCATGACCTTCTGCCTGTGCGGCCTATTTGTAGTGGGGCCGGATTATACATACACCACTGACTTTTTCATCTGACCTCCTAAATTCAGCCTTTAAGCCCCTTCTTTTCTTTGGGTTTTGCTAACCAAGTCTTTTTCTTGAAAGAATATTATTTCCCATGGAACTTTACTGATGACATGTGGGATAATAGGATCATACTTTGTGAAGTTCAGACCTTGGGTCCTAAAATTTTAAACATACCCAATTTGCTTTTGCTTACTTAGTTCAGTCTTGTCATTTCAGGTCTAGAAGCTGTTACTACCCATTGGGTGTCTTCAACCCCTCCCTGAAAATTAAAGGAGCACAAACGTGCCGCTGGACTACGCGTTTTTCTTAACTTCTCTGCTAATATAACTAAGTCCATTGGCTCGTCCCCATTTAACCTTTTCACATCTCCCAAATTAATGTTTTGTGCAAATGTGATTATAACAGTGTGAATAATTTCCAAGTTACTTTTAAGTACAGACTGAATACTATTCCTGTGGCTTTTTTCTTGATTACACTAGTAAATGTATCCAGTGTTTTTCTTTCTAGTCCGCTTAACTGCTCTGTGGTTCTTGTAGCCACATAAGTTTCAGTTGATTTAGCGATCCTGACTTCACAGGGCACTGTATCAACTACTCTACCAAGATCAAAGTACACAGGGGTTCACTGCATTGCCTTCTGTTGCTAATTCAGTTGTGCCGTAGCCAGGCAATCCTGGAGCCTTGAAATCTAGGATTCTGGTCAAGGTGAGGAAGCAGCTGGTCTTCTGGGCTTTTCTATTCTGCAAATAACTTTTCTTTCTTTTCAATATTCATTTATTCAGCAACCAGGCCCTGCGTCCCTGACCTCTTGAAGCTTTCCATGTAGTGCCCTTGTGATCTTGGTTATATTTGTGCTACAAAAAGAAAAATCTCTGAGCCTTTCACCCCACTCCTTTCCTTCTAACCACATTCATGGCACTGTACATCATTAACTTTTACACTGGTTAAAGCAAAACCCATCCAGGTGTCCTATTGGTAATAGAATGTGTTGGTTAAAAGTAGACCCAGTGGCCAGCCAGGCTGCCTGAGCTCTGGGATTTACTAGTAGTGTGATTTTGGGAAAATCACTTAACGTCTTTGTATCTGTTTCCTACTTACAATATCAAGAGAATCTCATAGGCTATTGTCAGCAGTAAGTGAATTAATACATGTAATGTGATTAGCATTTATAAATGAGGGTTAGTTTAAAAATTGATGAATATGCTTTTAAAAGTTCATAAGAAAAATTCTGGATTTTCCAGGCACTTTTGTTTCCTTTCATGCTATTTGCAATGGCCATTCTATGCAAGGTGAAGGAAAGAGGAGGAAAATAAAATTATCTAATTTTGCAATCTTAAATGATTCGTGAATTGTATTTATTCTTTTAGGCTGAGTTATAATGGATAATTGAGAATTGATGTGGTCAAGATAGTGGTATATGTGACTCATTCTCTATCAACTCCTATATTTTGCTACTTCCAGATCTTAGAGATGTTTATATAGTTTTAAAGTCTTTTTGTTTGTTTATTTTTTGGTTTTGGTCCTGGGAATTGAACTCAGAGCCTCATACTGAGCGTGTACTCTGCCACTGAGCTATACCCCCATCCCTGAAGTTGTTTTTAAGAGCATTTTTTCTTTTCTTATTAATGAACATATTTATTAGACATGTTAGGACCAATTCTTTTAAGTTGCTATTGGACTTTTAAATGTATTATTTAAAAAATAAGAGTGCCCAAAGAGAATTAAAACAATTCTTAAGGAAGCAGAGATATACACCACAGAAGATGAACAGACAAAACATTCCTTCCAAAGAAAAAAGTCTGATAGGGCAGTGTTTAGTCTACACAATACACATGATCTACCTTCAGTTAATAACCCGAACCTGTCTGTTGCTAGCAGCCTGTGCTGGGAACATTTGAACACTCTTTACTTGTATATGCGTATTTGTTATTTAGCCAGACTTTTGTGATATCTTACTCTTCTTTCATATTATGCTCACAGAATCACAGCTCATTGGCCAACTTGGTTTATTGTCCATATATATTTGCATATTAACTCAAGAATGGGAGGGGAAACTTGGAAAATATAATCAAGATTTTGTCAGCTGGACATGGTGGTGCACGCCTCTAATCCCAGTACTTGGGAAGCTGAAACAGGAGGATCACAAGTTCAAGACCAGCCTCAGCAATTTAGCAAGACTTTTGGCAACCTAGTGAGAACCTGTTTTAAACAACAACAAAACAGAATAAAATAGAGCTGGGGGATGTAGCTCAGAGGTAGAATGCCCCTGGGTTCAATCCCCAGTACCCCCCCAAAATTTTTTTTTTGTCTATCACACTTTGGCCAGAGGATCTGTTTTATTTATTATTTTATAAAATAATATCCATCTATAGCCCAAGAGCATATTTATTATCTAATTTATATCTACTTATATTGCTATGGCTTACAAATCAGTCAGCCAGTTGCAAAATACATGTTTATACTTTACATTTTACCAAAATTTGGCAAAGCCATGAGGTAGCGTGATGCACGTGAGAGGGAACGTTACAAGTTAAGTTTTAAAAGTGAGATTTTTTTTCCTGAGTGAAAGATGTGTAGCACAGAATAATAACTCCTCAGCCAAAATGCACCCACTCATTTCTCTCCAATTAAAAGGAGGAAGAACAGAGCAGGGTGGGTTTTAGCTCCATTACCCACTGCTTTGAGAAAGCCCCTGGCATCTGGGCGACTCCCTGTGTGTTCTGTAACGCAGTGATAATAATGGCTCCTCCCTGCAAGGCAGTTCTTTCTGAGAATTTAGTGAGGCAGGGCATGTCGGGGTCCATCCTGTGGAGTTAGTAATTCTGTGCGAGGTGAGTAGGCGCCTGGTGTGTGTGTTTGGAAGCTAAGGACACTGGGGCACTGAGGCAGGGAGCTGCCTGCTCAGCCCCATGGCCACCCTGGCACGTGCCTCTGCCTGTGTCTTCCTGGTTCTGCTGTGGGGCACACTAAGTCATGCTTTCCTCCTCAACTTGCTCAGAACCAGGAAACTGTGTTCAAGAGGCCATCCTGCAGGAAGGTGTCTTAAAAAGATGATTTGCAGCCCTTTGCTGTACTTTGCCAGGAGAAATGGCTTTTACTCTGGCTCTCTGAGTGGGGAAATGCCAGTCAAGCCAGCTAGTTGGCTCTGAGAACAGCTTCCTTGAAAGCCAGGGCCCCGGTTCTGCAGAAGCCAGGGGATGAGCTTGAGTGCCAGAGACCTCCTGCCCAGACAATCCTGTTGTGCATACTACCCTGGAAGTGAAGGCTGAGACAGGAGCCTTCTGCTGTGAAGGCCGCTAGCACAGAGAGGCCATCTCTTAGGTAACCAGATAGCTCATCAGTTTTCATTTTCCTGTTTGCAAAAATCCATCTGTAATAATCACCAAGAATCCTGATATTTCTCTCACAGAGAAATCTTGTGCAAACATTTTTCAACCTCCAAAATAAGATCTTTCTCTTTTAAGATGAAGAAAGATCAGCAGCGTTGCCTTTGGAGATGAGTTTTTCATCTTGTAACTTAATTTGGAGCCTCTAAAATGGCTTTCACCATGTTGCTCTGTAAGCACCATGGCCTATCATATTTAGGGAGTGGAGACTTTTAAAGAAAACCCCCAAATTCTTCCAAAATCAGTTTTACCTTTTGTGGCATCATTTGTGCCTACCTAGGAGCATACTTTTTTTCTCTTTGGATGAGGTTGTGATTTTAATTATTTTCTTTTCAGCAGTAGTTTTTTTTTTTTTTTTCCATTGCTGTGACCAAAAAGGCATGGTGGGCCAGCTCCAAGGTAGAAACATCACAGTGGCCAGGAGGAGGACAGCTGCTCTCAGCTCCTGGCACCTAAAAGCAGAGAGAGAGAGAGAAAAACAGAGGACCAGGGACAGATATAGTCCCCAAGGCCATGCCCCTAGTGACCTACCTCCTCCAGCCACACTCTGTCTACAGTTAGCACCCAGTAAATCCATTCAAATTATTAATCCAGCAGTGGGTTTATCCACTGATGGGATTAAAGCCATGGTTCAGTTACTTCACCTTTGAACATTTTTGCATTCCCAACACATGAGCATTTCTCGGGGACACTCTATATCCAAACTATAGCAAGTAGTAAGGGAGAAGCAGTACTCCATGAAATACAGAAGCAGCAGGAGATGGCTGGACATGGTGATGTGTGATGCAGTGCTCAGCGCTTGTGGTGGTTGGGGTTAGGAAACATATCACAGACCATGTTGTATTCTCCAAACTATTGACTTTGGAATCCATATACAGAATGAATACTAACAATATTTCTGATGAGGAGGAGGGTTTTAGCTTTGTGGAGGGAAATGGAGCTGTGCTTACCCCACAGCTGGCCATGGCTTTGAAGGAGAGTACTATGTATGAATCAGTTGTGGATATAAGGCGTTAGGTGAATGTGGTTCCTTGGCTCTCAGCAGACACATTTTTTTTTACCTGTTAAAAAGCATGAACTTTAATGTATATCATAAAATTGTCACTCAGCGCAGTAGTAGGACAAAATAGGAATGGTTTGCTATTGAGTATTTTTACATTAATGACTGAATTTTTCAGAACCAAGGGAGATTTTTAAGTTAGATAGTCTAATCTAATGAGTTCTCGAAGACAAAAACTAAGGCTCTCCGGGTTAATTGAAGCATGTTTCCTTTACCTTTTTTTGTGAGTTTTATCTTCAGAGGTTTTCCTTCTGGGCTCTTAGAGTTATAATGAGTAATAGAAATGAAGGCAAAGGATACCAAAAGATACTTTAAAATAGAATCATGTCCTTAAAAATGTGGTAATTATTGGCAAGATTTTTTAAAAAGAGAAAAGTTTTGAGCTAAATGCCCTCCTTCGAGCTGCCCCTTCTCACCAGGTACTTTGTGGGAAAGTGGGAAAGAAGTGGTATCTTGTAGTCAGATGTGATGGTGCATACCTGTAATCGCACTACTTGGGAGGCTGAGACAGGAGGATCTCAGGTTTGAAGCCGGCTTCAGCAACTTAGTGAGATCCGGTTTCAAAATAAAAAATAAAAAAGGGCTAGGGGTGTAGCTTGGTGGTAGAATGCCTCTGGTTTCAATTCCCAATGCCCCTCCCCCCAAAAAAAGAAAAAAGAAATGGTAGCTCATTGGAAAGAAGCATTAAGTTTGTGAAAAGACATGAAAGTTGACAGGCCCAGGGTATGCAAGAGACTAAGAGAAAGAAACCGGTAGACAGAGCAAAACCTAAAAGGATGCTAAGACTCATGAGGAAGTGTTCAGTAGCAGGCCCTCATTAGATGTGAGTGCTTGAAGGATAGGACTGCATGTCATTGATTCTCGTGGCTCCCCTGCCCCACCCTTCCCATACTTGGAGGCTGCTGCCCTGGAACCTCACCTGTGTGCTCTAGACTGGGGTCTGTGCTGCACTAGTAGGGTGATGGGAAAGGGTAGGCAAGATTCAGTTAATTTCTTCTGCTCGCTGTCCCTACAAATGTCTAGAGGTATTACATTATCAAGACTCCTGATCACCTTTTAATGCAGGCTATTTCCTGGCTGACATTCGGAGGCTAATAGCTGCATGCTATTCACAGGTGAGTGTGAGCTAAGTCCTAAAGCAAAAGGAAATGGAAAATGAGAAATGGAAAACAGTTTTACTGAAAGTTGAGGCCATGCATTTGCTTCTTAGAACAGCCCTGTTAGAGAAAAAAGAATTCAGGGAACAATTATTAGTCAGCTAGTTAGGTCCTGAACTGGACAGACTTTGTACCGTGACATGTGAATGACTATCCTAGAACCTTTTGCCACCAAGTAATACTGAAAAGGCTGACGGAGCCAGTAATAGATAACCGAAAGAGCACTGTCCTCTGCTCAAGTCTTCAGGGTGCAGAGGAACCAGGTGGGTGAAGAACCCAGCTACCTCACCAGCGGTAGCTTGTCAATTGCAGGATCATTCTGCAGTGAAGGACTAGATTGCAGATGGTCCCTGGGCTTGACTTTTCCCCTAGAATTCCCTATTGTTTTAGGAATTCAGCGTTTAGAGGAAATAGCCCAGATTTTTATACTTAGCAAAGACCTGCACTTAACTCTCCATTCTACCACTTTCTAGCTGAGACATCATGACAGTTACTTAACTTCTCTGACCTTGTTTCCTCATTTGGGAATATGGGAATAGAATTTTTGTGGATCTTTTGGGAAATGTTAAGACCAAGAGGAGCTGGGTGTGGTGGCCCATGCCTGTAATCCCAGTGACTCTAGAGGCAGAGGCAGGAAGATCACAAGTTCAAGGCCAGTCCTGGCAAGTTAGGGGAAACTGTCTCAAAAAAGGGGGGTGGGGATGTAGCTCAGTGGTAGAGCGCCCCGGGGTTCAGTCCCTGGAAGTTTACAATATACAAAATGACCAAAAGGAGATTAAAATGAAATACTGTCTAGTATTGAGTAGAGCTTAATATGTATCAATTTCTGTTTCAGTGAAAATTTAGCTTTTTGTGTAGAATAATCATTCTTTATATTCTGCTCTCCATTTTGAGTTTAGAAACAAGAATGACCTTTTTTTTTAAAACCCAACAGCTTGATGATAAAAGGAGCTGTTTGCCAGAGACAGTCCTGTAAGTGCCTGTAACCTGATAGATGGTGGGTGCAAAGGCAGGCAGGTAACGAATTCCACTCCCAGGCCGGCACAGTCTACACATGGAAGATTCTTCAACCGTCTGTTCACCTTGTTTTGTTTTGCGGTGCTGGGCATTCATTCTTTTAATGCTACTCTGAAAGTTCACTAAGTCAGAGTTCACCAAAATGAACCTAATCCCAGAACTTTGGAACTTCTCTGATTCATACCCGTGGAAACAGAATCGTTTTCTGGAAGAATGCACAGAGATTTCTCTCTGTGGGGGAATGGGTTTATGTAAATGTTGGTGGGCTGAAGATGAGGCTGATCCGAGTGGAGACCCTAGAAAGAACCTAGTGTACTGTGTAGTTGGTGCTTTTCCCCCTTAATTCGTGGTCTCTTAGTTTGTGGTACCTGTGTGCACGCTTTCTCTTTTGAGTCAGTGAGCCCAAGACAAGTACTTTCCCATCCTGAATCTCTTTCTCCTGCTTAGCTGGAGTGGATGTACTGGGATGTGGCTATTCACTTAAAATTTGCATAAATCCAGCCTCCACTCCCCTGGAAAGGCTCGGTCTTGTCCTGACACCTTCCTGGAGGTGCTTTTTTGCCAGCGGGCGGGGAGGGGTGGAGGGATGCGAGGAGGAGAACCTAGGCCGAGTACTGGGGCGCCCGCCGGGAGGCAGCGCGGATCGCCTCGACGTAGGTACCAGTGGGAGCGGAGCGGCGGGCCGGGCTGCAAGCGGAAGGGCTGCGCGCGCGGGCGGGCGGCCGGCAGGGGGAGGCCGGGCCCAGCTGCCGAGCCCAGCCCGTGGCGGTCCCGGCGGCCCGCGGGGACAGCGCGGTGCGGACCATGGCGCGGCGAGCGGCGGGCGTGCAAGCCGCGGCCCCTCGTCCTGCCTCCCGCGGCCCGCGGCCCTCCCTCCACGTTGCCAACACTCGGCTCCCTCGCTCTTTCTCCCCTGTGTTCTCAAACAGGAAGTGCACGGCTGTCTGCAACGTGCTGCCCGGTCCCAGGATGGAGGAGTGAAGTCTCGCGTCGCCGCGGTTGCAGCCTCCGGAGCCCGCCTGCAGAGTCCCCGGAGAGCGCCCTGAGGGAGCAGGGTGGCCGCCTGGTCCAGGTGCGCGGGCGGGCCGGGTGGGCGCGCGAGGGGCTCGCTGCAGCCGCACTGGCGGGGTTTCTTTGGTCGCTCGTCCCTGTTCCTGCTATCTCACCCCAGGGTGTCTGCTAAACTCTGTCGCTGCCGCTGCTGCCCAGATGTGTCAGACGCCAGCGGGAAGGTTTTGGGCAGCGCAGTGCAGCGCCCGCACTACTCTAGCTGGCGCTTTCCAGGCGGGGCTGCTCTGGGACAGCCTGTGGCTGCTTCCCCGAGTCCCCAGCTGCCCGGGCCACGGCCACCCTTTCCTCCTCAGCTGCCGCCCTTTGTTCCGCACTAGCTGGCCTGGGGCTGTCTACGCCAGTGTTCTGGGAAGCTTGATTCCCTTGAGGTTGATGTGAGGACCAGAGTGGAGACTGGGGAGGAGGAGGGGAATGAGTAGTGGGTGAGTGTAAGGTGGGAGGAACAGTCGTGGTGTCCCGGCTCTGACACTGAGGATCCTGGTTCCCTGCTTTCTACTTTGGAAGAGCGAGGCCATCACCTCTGAGGGAATTAGTGATGCAGACACAGGCGGGAAAGGTAGAGACCAGGAATGAGCGACAGCATTGAGTTCTGAGGTGTTTAGTCTGGTGTCTGGCTCGTTAACGCCACTGTGGTTTCCACTGTGCGGAGACAGAAGGCGCTTTAAAAGTCGGAACCAGACATCTTTGTGTATTAAATTCCATCTGTCACCAAAGCAAAATGGAGAATGACTTTTCTCAAACTCACCAGGTAGATTATGATTTCGTGTCTGCATCTTGCTCCATCTCAGAGGTGCATAGGAGAGCAAAGTGCTAGGGAAAAGGTTGGTTTACGTTGCACCTTTTTGCTTTTTTCATTTCCCTGGCTATTCTTCTCCCTGCAGACTAAGTCGAATCGACTCCTTCCCCAGTGATGGCCTGGCCTTATTTTACCGCCTGTATTTCTCTATTTCTCTACCCGCTGAAATGCCAGTCTTGGGGAGAAGCGCTAATGGAAATGGGATGGTTGAGAAAAATGTTTGATGAGATGGCAGATTAAATGTTTGAACAGTAGGAAAGTCAGTAACATCTTCTTACTCTGTATTTTGGAGGAAGCGTTGAAAGAAAGTGACTAGAGGGAAGGAAGGTGAGACTCTACTAGAGAAGGGTCTTTTTCTCTAGCTCAAAGGGAAAATGCATAATCACAATAATACATAGACTCCGCTCATTCCCCTCATTGGGTTGCCAAGCTTTCTCAAGAGGCAGGCATAGTTGTAGAATTATATCCATTATGTGGGATGCTGATTATACCATTCTAATGCTGAAAGATTTATAATAAAATATATTTACTGTGTAATTAGTTTTGCTTTGAAAGGATAATCTTTTGCATTCAGGTAGGCTGGTAAATTGGTATCACCCCCTTCCCTGTCTTTGTTTCCATATCCATGGTATAGAGGTAATTTAAATTATAAGATCCCACTGTATCAATTGTCCTTCAGAACCTTAATCTCTTTTAAAATGTAGCTGCTTTGAGCATTGTAGTATCAGTAATTGGCACAGTTCTGTTAGCGATAAGTAGCCAATGTATACTATAAGAACTGAGCAGTTAATTTCATCCTTACCAGATAGGTAGACGTGGACTTAAATTTGAATTTAATTGCGAGATGTCTGTGTTTATGCCTTCTTCTCTTGCCAAATATATGAGAAGATGAAAAGTGAAAACAAGTCATCAAGAGAGATCTTTTTTTTTTCTTCTTCTCAGTGCTGGGGATTGAACCCAGGGCCTTGTACTAGGCAAGTGCTTTTTAAGGACTTTCTTCAGCATCTGTCAGTCTGCTCTGAGATAGGATAGAATGGTTTTTGTGATCCTCCAAACCTGTCCCCTATTTAGGAACAGGATATGTTCCCACCTTAGTACTATTTAAACTCAGTAATAATAGGCCTTTAAATTGTTATTTTCTGTTTACAAAGCATATTTCCTGTATCTTCTTTACAGTTAGTAACAGCGTGATGAAACAGGATTCATGTATTCCAGTTTATGGAGAGAGAATTGAGGCTGATAGGCTGTGACTTCTCAGTGGCCATATTAATAAGTGGAGATGTTGGGACTTGTGCAAGGGTCTTTGGATTTATAGTCTTCTGTTCTTTTATAGTCCGGAAAATTGCTACCTAAGGAAGAGATGGCAACGCTGATTCAGGTGGGCCTTTGCCATTCCAAAGAAAGAGCCGACAGATGAGACTGGACTTCCCCAGGGTTTCCACATCTCTTCCACTCCTCTCTATTCCGGATTGGTCCAGAGTTCAGGGTTTTGTTTTCTGACTTCCATATTTGAAATTTACACTTCCTCTGTGTCTGATATGAGATTTAGCTGTGTTTGCATCAATGTGGTTTGTATTCTGCTACCAAAATTCTAATGGTGCATTTTAGTTTATAGGTATCTTTTGCCAGGTCTTAATGAGCAAGAATCTTTTTGTGGGGTCAGATCAGCATACTTTAACTTTTTAAAATTAACCAAAAAACCTCTCATTTACCCCAGGACAGTTTTTTTTTTTTTTTTTTTGCAGTAATGGGGATGGAACCTAGGGGCATTTCACCTCCGAGCTACATCCCCAGCCCTATTTTTTATTCTTTATTTTGAAACAGGGTCTCACTAAGTTGCGGAGGGCCTCACTAAGTAGCTGAGGCTGGCTGCGAACCTGCGATCTTCCTGTCTCAGTCTCCCAAATACTGGGATTACAAGCATGCGCCATCACGCCCAGCTTATTCCAGGACAGTTTATACCCCATGAAATAAATAAATGAATTAATGATATATATGGCTCTCCCCATACCCCACCACCACTGCCACCATACCTATATCCCCTACGTTCTCACCCCAGTTTAGGATAAGCCACTGAGAAGTTCATATCACTGAAAAGTGTGGGCAAACCCATATAACTTTAAATTACAGAGTAAATAGTTTTGTGATATTTCCTAGATGGAAATAGGTTTGCTTTTATATCTTTGCCATGCTTAAAGCTGAAGCTGTCTTTGGCTAGGGTTTTAATTTTGCATCTAAAGGAATATAGATTGAAATTTGGGGTAATTTTCATTGGGAAATGCTGAATAAGATGTTTGTTTTCGCCGGGCGTGGTGGCGCACGCTTGTAATCCCAGTACTTGGGAGGCTGAGACAGGAGGATCCGGGTTCATGGCCAGCCTCAGCTA
>PVJS01048731.1:0-14941 GCA_004027185.1 Glis glis
AAAAAAAAAAAAAAAAAAAAAAAAGATGGAGCCAGGATTTCAACCCAGGCAGTCAGGCTCCTAAGCCCAGGGTCCAGCCTCAGCCCTGGTTCTTCTGGTGGGACCCTGCTGGCCCTCCCTGGCTATCCACTCACTGGGCTGTCTCTTGACACTAACACCCCCTGCCCAGGCCTGCCATCACTTCCTCCCACCCCCTGGCAGCAGCCTCCAGAGGCCACCCACTGCCCTGCCTGGACATTGGCACTTCTCCTTCTCCGCCCAGGCCCTGCCCTCTGGCCATACCCACCACCTGGTGGTCAAGGGACCATTTACTCTAAAGCTGGTTCTTTAGCTCTTAGGGCCATAGTCCCCTTTGGCAAGCCAGTGTAGTTTTTCTCAGAATAATGTTTATAAATGCATAAAATATGATATATAAGATAAAAAAGAATCCAGTGATACCAAAATAGAGGTATCAAAATTATTACTATTATTTTCTCTCTCTCTCTTTTTTTTTTTTTTTGCAATACTGGGATTGAACCCAAAGCCTTATGCATGCTACACAAGCACTCAACCACTGAACCAAAATAGAGTTATCAAAATTATTATTATTATTCTCTTTTCTTTCTTCAGTACTGGGATTGAACCCAGGGTCTCATGCATACTAAGCAGGTGCTTTATCACTGAATTATGTCCCTAGCCCCCCCCACATCCCCACCAGACACACACATTTTTTTTTTTTGCAATACTGGAGATTGAACCCAAGGGAATTCTACCTCTGAGCTATACCCCCAGCCCTATTTTACTTTTTATTTTGAAACAGGGCCTCACTAAGTTGCAGAGGGCCCTGCTAAGTTGCTGAGGCTGGCCTTGAACCTGCTATCTTCCTGTCTTAACCTCCCAAGTACTAGGATGACAGGCATGTGCCACCATGCCCATTTTTTTTTATATACTTTATTTTGAGACCGGGTCTCACAAAGTTGCGGAGGGCCTCACTAGGTAGAGAGAGAGAGAGAGAGAGAGAGAGAGAGAGAGGAGAGAGGGGAGAGATCGCGCGCGCATGCGCGCACTGAGGTTGGACGCGAACCCGGATCCTCCGGTCTCCGCCTCCCAAAGTACTGGGATTACAAGCGTGCGCCACCACACCCGGCTTATTTTTTAAGACAGGGTATCACTAAATTGCTCAAGCTGGCCTTGAACTTTCAATTCTCCTGCCTTGGCCTCCTGAGTCACTGGGATTGTAGGCATGTGCCACCACGCCTGGCTCAAAATATATTTAAAAAGCAAAATTTGTGGTATCGTAATATCGGTCCCTTTTTGTCAACACCAGATCTGGCAGTAGATCTTAACTACCCTAATTTCAAAATCATGAGGAGTATAAACACTGTTTTGAGAACTGTGTACCACTGTGATGGGATATGGAAATATCTGTGATTTCTACTGGGGATGCAGCCCCGGTCTTGCTGAGACTAGCAGTGTTTGCTGCCTACGTCCTTAATTGAGGAACAGTTGAGTTTTCATTGGAGGATGTGAAAATAAAGACATACTATTTATTCCTGTTTAACTGAACAGGAATAAAGTCTATCTATAGCCCCCCACCCCACGCCAAGAGTAAGACCACCTGCTCTAGAGGGTCTCGTACTCTTAAAATAATCAAAAACAGGGAGCCGAGTATAGTGGCACACACACGCCTGTAATCCCAATGCTTGGGAGGCTGAGATGGGAGGATCACGGGTTTGAGGCCAGCCTCAGCAATTTAGCAGGACCCTCAGCAACTTAGATCCTGTTTCAAAATAAAAAAATAAAAAGGGCTGGGGGTGTAGCTCAGAGGTAGAATGCCCCTGGGTTCAATCCCCAGTACCACACACAAACACACACACACACACACACACACACAAAGGACAAATTGTTTTTTTCCAAGAATTTGAAATCCCTGCAGCTGTTAGGATCATCTTTCATGCCCCCCCCCCACCGCAAGTTCAGTGTAAGAATCAAAAGTGCATGGTTTCTAGAGCCAGGCAGATATGGCTTCAAATTCTGACTTCCTGAACTTCCTATGTCACTTTGGACCATGCTATTTAATTTCTGGGCACCTCAGTTTCCTGCTCTGTAAAATGGGGTGAAAGTCAACCTTGCTGCCTCTCAGAAAAATTAAAGGAGATAAACTCCCAGCATGGCAGGTGCTCAACGAATAGTGGCCTCCTTCTTTCTCTGCTTTCCCCTAGTCTCACGATGTTTTTGTATCACCCTCTGATCTGGAGCAAGTCTTTCCCCCATTCCCCAAAACACTTACCCTGGAGTTCTTGAAATTTCACATCCAGTTCTGAGTTCCACAGATGCCATCAGCCAGAATCTAGTCTACCTCTTATTTTTAAATCCTCTCTACCACCTCTTTGTCCAATCTTCCAGCCTGTGCTTGAATGCCTCTGAAGACAAGGAGCTCACCACCTCCTTACAGTTATTCTATATATGGACAGACTTCTAGAAAGTCCTTCCTTATGTGAAGCCCAAATCTCCCTCCCCTGGGCTTCTACCTTTCTGTCACGATTTTCTCTCTCTGTGGTCTTCTAGCCTCATCTTCCAGTACCACTTCAAAATTTCTCAGCAAACTTCTTTAGGGCAGGAGAGAATGGCATCCCCATTTTGTGTGTTTAAGGGGGGGTACTGGGAATTGTACCCAGGGTTGTTCTACTTCCAAGCTACACCCCCAGCCCTATTTTGTATTTATTTATTTATTTATTTATTTATTTATTTATTTATTGTGGTACTGGGGATTGAATCCAGGGGCATTCTGCCTCTGAGCTACACCCCCAGTCCTTTTTATTCTTTATTTTGAAACAGGGTCTCACTAAGTTGCTGAAGCTGGCCTTGACCTGTGATCCTCCTGTCTCAGCCTCCCAAATACTGGGGTTATAAGCCTGCGCCACCATGCCTAGCTTTTATTTTTTATTTTGGAACAAGGCCTCACTAAGTTGCTGAGGGGCTCCCTAGGTTGCTGAGAGTCTCACTACTTGCTGAGACTGTCTTGGAACCTGCAATCCTCCTGTCTCAGCCTCCCAAGTACTGGGATTACAGGCATGACGCCTGGCGGGCATCCCCATTTTCCGGAAGATGAAATGGGCTCTTGGAGGTCTGCGTTTCCTTGCCGGAGGTCTCTCAGCCAGTGCTCATCCAATCAGAACCGTGGTCCAAGTCCTCTTCCCTCACAGCAGGGTTTCTAACCTTGGCACCATTGATACAAGGGGTCCTCAGTAATTAAGGATTCTGTATTTGCAAACTTACCCACTCGCTAGAATTTATTTGGACCCCAAAGTCAGTATCCACGGAGGGGGGGAGGGATTTATGAACATGAGCCGAGTGGAGAAAATTTCACGCCACCAACTGCGCATGCTCCCAACTGGACCAATAAGCTCCTCTTAATCGCTCAGTGCTCAGACTGTAGCCGGGCATCCTATAAACAACTGGCTTATTTCCATCTTCCTGCTTTCTATTGGTGATTTCAATGTTTAAAATGTACCCCAAGCAGCTAGGCACAGTGGCACATGCCTGTAATCTCAGTACTTAGGAATCTGACACAGGAGGATCTCAGGTTCGAGGCCAGCCTCAGCAATTTAACAAGACCCTGTTTCGAAATAAAAAGGGCTGGGTAGCCGGGCGTGGTGGCGCACGCTTGTAATCCCAGTACTTTGGGAGGCGGAGACCGGAGGATCCGAGTTCGCGGCCAACCTCATCGCGCATGCGCGGGCGCGCGTGATTTATCTCTCCTCTCTCCTCTCTCTCTCTCTCTCCCTCTCTCTCCTCTCTCTCTCTCTCTCTCTCTCTCTCTCTCTCTCTCCCTGTCCCTCTCTCTCTCTCCCTAGTGAGGCCCTCTGCAACTTCGTGAGACCCGGTTTCAAAAATAGAGCATAAAAAAATAGGGCCGGGGGCGTAGCGCGGAGGTAAAACGCCCCTGCGTTCAATCCCCGGTACCGCAAAAAAAATAAAAAGGGCTGGGGGTGTAGCTTAGGGATAGAATGCCCCTAGGTTTGATTCCTAGTACTCTCCAAAGTAAATATCCTCCCAAAGCATAGTGCTGACACACCATCTAGTATTCCGAGTGCAGGGAGGTAGGCTATATGGAGATAAACTTTCTCAGGCATGAGTGGTAGAACTCTTGGCAGTGAGTTTAATGTGAATGAATCAACAAAATATATTAAATAAGGTGTTTTAATGGAAACACACATAAAACAAGGTTATGTATTGATTGGTTGATAAAAAATATATAGTGACTTTGCAGAGACTAATTTTCACAAATAACCAGAATTGACTCTATTTGGGTCTGGATGATTCTTGGTTGCTGGGCCATCCTGTGCGTCCTAGGATGTTTAGCAGCAGTCCTGACCTCTTCCCTTCAGACGCCTGTACTACTTCCCCGTCTGGTCCCCAGCTGTCCCCAGATACTACTCAATGGCCCCTGTTGGGCAAAACCACCTCTGGGTGAGAACCACTGCCCTTGCCATTCTGAGGCTAAACGATTTTTCAGTCCTAGGTACATTCAGGCTCAGGACGCTGCCATACTTATTCATTCATTCAGTATTTGCGGAGACCTGGGGCACTCTTACTCCCAGCCATCCCATTTTCTTTGTCTCCTCCCATCTGCATCTCAAGTCTCTGCTCTCTATGAATTTCCTTCCCTAGTTCTGTAAACATCTCCTGGGTGCTTTTCTTTGTTCCTCGTCCCTAGAAATTCCATAAAAACAGACAAATGTGGATTCAAAGCCTGACATCGTCTAACTTAACATGACACTTGGGTCACATTCCTTAATTTCTCTGCATCTCAGTTTCCTTTTCTGTAAAATGGGCCAAAGCTGACCTTGCCCAGTTCTGATGAGGATTAAATGAGGTTGACTCTAGCACAGCAGGCTGTGACAGAAAATAACAAAGGAGAAGCCAGCGTGGTGGCACACTCCTGTAATCTCAGTACTTGAGAGGTTGAGACAGGAGGACCACAGGTGTAAGGCCAGCCTCAGCAACTTAGGCTCTCAGCAACTTAGTGAGACCCTGTTTCAGAATAAAAAATAAAAAAGGGCTGGGGGCGCAGCTCAGAGGTAGAATGACCTTGATTTCAATCCCTAGTACCACAATAACAAAGGAGAGACTCCATGCCCCAGAGACCCCCAAATACTGGAGAACCCCCAGAGTGCCCTCGCTCAGCAAATGAATGGCACCCCTAGGAATCCCCCACCCACTGCAGCCACAGGGCTAGGCCCACTGTTTGTGAACTCAGTAACAGGAAAGGCAAGATCTTGAGCCTCTTGGAACACACCATCTGAGCTAAAGACCCCCTCCCAGAAGGGCCCAGCCACCAGCCAGTAATGAAACCAGATGCTCACCTGCCCCCACCCCCTAGAATTGAAACGTGTGGCACTCACTCGAATTCTTTCCTGGGACCTCCTGGCCCTCCATGTCCAGGAGCCTGTGATCATTTGCCCCCCAGAACCTGCCCCTTCCCGCCTGCTGCCCTGGTCTTTCCCACCCTCTGAGTGAAGCAGAAGTCCCCTCGGGAGGTCTCTGTGTCCCAGTGGCCTCTCGCAGTGTCTGGTCTTGTTCTCCTCTGTGTTTCCATGTCCCACGCATTTCTGCTTCTCTCCCCTCTTTCCTTCCTGTGTGGGTACCTCTGCATCTGGACCAGCGGCAGTGTGGGGGCACAGTGTCACCTCAAGGCTTCTCTGATCAGGTGTGCACAAGACCACCACATCGTATAAGCTGCTGCTAAGAACTTGGAGCCAGGTGCAGTGGTGCATGCCTATAATCCTAGTACTTGGGAGGCTGAGACAGGAGGATCACAGGTTAGAGGCCAGCCAGACTAAGCAACTTAGCAAGACTCTCAGCAATTCAGCAAGACCCTGTTTCAAAATAAAAATAAAACAAAAAATAGGGCTGAGGGTGTAGCTCAGAGGTAGAATGCCCTTGGGTTCAATCCCCAGTGCCAAAAAAAAAAAAAAAAAGAAACCCAAAACTTGGAAATTGGGAGATTTCAACTCTCCCCAGAAGATACTGCTGCCTTCAGCTGGTGGGTGGGGAGGAAGACCCGCAGATGCCAGCTGTGGGGGACAGAGCCCGGGCAGATCTCAGCCATGTCTCCTCCTAGGGCTCTGCTCTCCGTCTGTCTGTCTCTTCTGCATGGCTTTGGCTTTCTCAGCTACTGTCTCTGTTGCCTGGTCACTGACACCCAAGGGCGCCCTTGTTCCCTCAGTCTCTGTATGGGTGGCAGTTTCAGCCTTTCCCTCAACTCAGTTTCTCCCTCTCCTTTTTATCACTTCCTGCTGGTGGCCTTAGCCCTGCTTTTCTTCCTTCACTGTGCTGGTCTGTTCCATCTCTAGGTCTGCTTCTCTGCCCACCCCCCCTTTTGTGGTACTAGGGCCTGAACCCAGGGGCACTGTACCTCTGAGCTAAACCCACAGCCCCCCCCTTTTTTTAGCTCTTTTTATTTTGAAACAGGGCCTCGCTAAGTTGCTGAGGCTGGCCTCTAACCTGTGACCCTCCTGTCTCAGCCTCCCAAGTACTGGGATTATAGGCGTGCACCACCACACCTGGCTACCCCTTTCTTGTTGCTCTCTCATTTCCCCTTCTGTCTCCCAATCTTTGTCGTTCCCTGGTCTGGACTCCCATCTTTGTCTCTCTCCATCTGTCTCTCCCTCTGTATTCTCTCCCTCCCCCTCTCAGGGGCTGTCTCCCCTGCAGGAATATCCCAGGCCCTTAGGCTGTGTCCCAGCAGATAGGCATACCCCTGCCACCGTGGGATCCTACCCACCCGGGGAGAGTTGGACCCGCAGGCCTACTCTTTAAGGAGGATCTTGCCCGGCAGCCGGTGACGTCACGTGCAGCCGGCGCTCTCTGATTGGCTGCCCCTCTGCGTGGGAGAGGATGCTCTGGGTTTGTGGATGGAGGTCAGCCTTCCCCATCTGGAGCCTGTTCGCCGCTCCAACAGTCAGTCCTACACCTTCTCAGATAATCTTCCAGCTCCTGCATCAGCCCGGACTCTGCACATGGTGTGCCCCTGGGCGGCCCTGCATCCTTCCTGACTGGTCGCATCTCTTTGCCCTTGGTACCCCTTTCTTTACACCTTTTCTTTGATCTCAGGATTTTCTAGCCATACTGGTTCTCTTCAATCTCCATATTCACTGGCTGCTCTAGGATGAGACCCTTCTCCTCTCTGATCCACAGCCTCTTTCATGATCATCAAAGTGGATCTAATCAACCCTAACTCACTGGTCGTTTGGGGATTCAGTGGGGACCTGTGCAGAAAGCTGCAGTCACAGGGCTCACACAAAAATACCCCTTTCCCTTGCCACTCCGCCCTTTCTCTGCACGTCTGCACAGTATCTGCCTCTTTCACAGGCTTCTGTTCCCCGATCCTACACAGCTTCAGGACAGGACAGGACACTGAGCCAGGTCTTTGGCTGAGGCTTAAGGAGCAGGGGTGGGGGCGGAGAACATTGGGCAAGATGGAGAAGAAATGGGTTGGCTGAGAGCCACTCAGAGGAGCAGAAGAGGGATGTGCTCAGGAGACCCCTCCTGACGCCTTCTTGGAGCTGGCCCTGTGCCCTTTGATGGGACGTTCTGAGGGCAAGACTGGGCTTCTGCCCTTCAGGTTCTCATCTTGTCAGGGTGTCTTGTATGGCCTCCAAGGAATCCTACATTCTGTGAACATTTATTGAGCACCTACTGTATCCTGGACCTACTCTATGCTGGCTGGGGTCTGAGGTTGGAGGGGTGAACTTGCCAGACAAGGTCACTTCCTTCAGAGAATTTACATTTGGAGGGTGGAACATAGCAGCGATGGCTTCTGCTGGATGTGAGAGAAACTTCCACATCACAGTGGCTCAAACAAGATAAATGCTTATAGCTCTTTCATGTTAAAGAAGTCTAGGATAGGAAGTCCAGGCAGGTGTGTCAGCCTTCATAGTCATGAAAATCTAGGATCCTTCTCACTTACTGTTCCATCATCCTGGTCCTGCTTCCAACCACAAAGTGGCCTTATAGTCTAAGATGGCTGCTGGAGCTCTAGAGATTGCACCAGCATTCCAGATCATGGGAACTCTGAAGGGTGGAAAGGCAGAAAGGCAAAAGAGGGCACCATGCAGCCCCTTGGTTACCTCTAATGAGACTTCCCAGAAGTAACACACACTTCACCACTTACCTCCATCTGACTCGTATTATGTTTTACTAATTTATTTTATGGCCTGCCTGCCCTTCATGTGGCTGAGATGTGTGTCCCTAGCATAAGGAAGTGCCCAATAAAAATTTATGGAATGAATGAATGAGACAAACACAGAAATCATCCTAACCCAGGGAGACAAGTGTGGTGAAAGGTAACACAGACTCCAGGAAGGTCCAGGTTCTATTGGACCAGGGCCATCAATAGACCTTTCTGTGGTGACAGAAATGTTTCATGTCTGTGCCATCCAGTTAGGTAGCCACCAGTCACAGGTGCCAATCGAATACTTCAAATGTGGCCAGTGTGATGGAGGGCTGGAATTCTCTCTGTCTTCTTTATGTCTTCTTTATACCAGGAACTCTCTCTCTCTCTCTCTTTTTTGTGGTACTGGGGATTGAGCCCAAGGGCTTTCTACCTTTGAGCTACATCCCCAGCCCAATTTTATTTTTTATTTTGAAACAGGGTCTCACACTAGGTTGATGACATCTCACTACTTGCTGAGGCTGTCCTCGAACCTGTCATCCTCCTGTCTCACCCTCCCAAGTACTGGGATTACAGGCGTGCGCCTCTGTGCCCAGGTGTCTCTCTCTCTTTTATACCAGGAATTGAACCCAGGGGTGTTCTACCTCCAAGCTACCCCCACCTTTTTATTTTTTATTTTGAAACAGGGTATAGAACCCAGGGGCATTCTACCTCAAAGCTACACCCCCAACCCCTTTTTATTTTTTGTTTGAAACAGGGTCTTGCTGGTTGCTGAGAGTCTTGCTAAATTGCTGAGGCTAGTCTTAAACCTGCGATCTCCTGTCTCAGCCTCCCAAGTACTGGGATTACAGGCATAAACCACCATGCCTGGCTACCCTCAGCCCTTTTTGTTACTTGTTTTGAAACGGGGTCTCACTAGGTTGCTGAGGCTAGCCTCCAACCTGTGATCCTCCTATCTCAGTCACCCCAGTACTGGGATTATAGGTGTGGGCCACCATTCCAGGATATTTCTTCTCTTAATTAGCTGAAATTTACATCTGAATGGCGAGTGACTTTTGCATAAGACAGCACTGGCCTAGAGGAAGGGGGGCAGCTAGGCCAGGGAGGGGGACTGGATGATGAGCAGTTTTCCCAGAGCACAGAGTACCGGGAAAGGATATTCCAGGCAGAGGGAACAGCATGTGCTGAGGCTCTGACCGTGCAGGGATTGCAGAGGAGCGGACAGGGGGTGGTTGTGACGTGCTGGACTGAGGCGACAGGAGGAGGCCTGGTGGGAGAATAGGGTCTGGGGCCACCGGGCAGAAGCTGGGACGTCAGGACCTAGCAGTGCCTGGGGTCGCTGGTTCTCATTCAGTTACTTCTTCATTTGACACATGCTTGTAGAACATCAGTCTGTCTGGGGACTGGGGACTCGGCAGAGAACAAGGTTTCATTATGATTTCTATGATCCTAGGAAACTGTTGCCTTTGTGAGCACCTCCTCCTGAAAAAATGTAATTATCTATCTATCATCCACCTATCTATCTATCAATCATCTATCATCTATCTGTCTATCTCAGGGATTGAATTTAGGGGCATTCTCTCTTCAAGCTATACCCCCAGCCCTTTTTATTTTTTATTTTGAAACAGGGTCTCACTAAGTTGCTGAGAGGTCTCAATAAATTGCTGAGGCTGGCCTCAAACCTGCAATCTTCCTATGTCAGCCTCACAAGTACTGGGATTACAGGCACACAACACTGCACTGGCTAATCTATATATTATGGTTGTGCAGGTGCAAAAATGAATACCGTTGCCCCTCCGTACCCGTGGGTTCCAAATTCCCTTATTCAACCAACAGCAGATTGAAACTATTTTGGAGAAAAAATTGTATCTGTACTGAACATGCAATGTTTTTTTTTTCAGTACTGGGGATTGAACCCAGGGGCATTCTACCTCTGAGCTACACCCCAACCCTATTTTATTTTATTTTGAAACAGGGTCTCACTAAGTTGCAGAGGGCCTCACTAAGTAACTGGGCTGGCTGCAAACCTGTGATCCTCCTGTCTCAGCCTCCAAAGTACTGGGATTACAAGCGTGCGCCACCACGCCCAGCTCCATGTAGAGTTTTTTTTATATTATTCTTTGAACAATCAATACAGTATAATAACTTTATATAGCATGTACATTGTCTTAGGTATTCTAAGTAATATAGAAGCCAGGCACTGTAGCACACACCTGTAATCACAGTGCTTAGGAGGCTGAGACAGATGAGACAGGAGAATCGCAGGTTCAAGGCCAGCTTTAGCAACTTAGCAAGGCCCTCAACAACTTAGTGAGACTCTATTTCAAAATTTAAAAAATAGCTGGGCGCGGTGGCTCACGCTTGTAATCCCAGTACTTGGGAGGCTGAGACAGGAGGATCTGAGTTCGCGGCCAGCCTCAGCTACTTAGTGAGGCCTCCGCAACTTGCTGAGACCCTGTTTCAAAATAAAGAATAAAAAATAGGGCTGGGGGTGTAGCTCAGAGGTAGAATGCCCCAGGGTTCAATCCCCAGTACCACACACACACACACAAAAAAGAATAAAAAAGTAGGGCTGGAGGTGTAGGCCAAAGGTAGAATACCCCCCGGATTCAATCCCCAGTACCGCCAAAATTTAAAAAATAAAATAAAATAGGGCTCAGTGGTAGAATTCTCTGGGTTCAATACCCAGTGCCACAAAAAAGAAAGTTCTAAAAAGGGGGAAAAAAAGTAATATAGAGATATTTAAAGTATACAGGAGGATGTGCCTAGGTTATATGCAAATACTATGCCATTTTGTTTGTTTATTTATTTATTTATTTATTTATTTATTTATTTATTTATTTTTGGTACTAGTGATTGGAGCTAGGGGCATTTTACCTCTGAGCTACACCCCCAGCGCTTTTTATTTTTTATTTTGAAATAGGGTCTCACTAAGCCACTGAGGATCTTGCTATGTTGCTGAGGCTGGCCTCAAACCTGCCATCCTCCTGTTTCAGCCTCCTACATACTAGAATTATAAGCGTGCACCAGCACACCCGGCTCACTATGCCATTTCACATAAGGGATTTGAACAGCTATGGATTTCGGTATCCTCAGGGGTCCTGGAGCCAACCATGTGGATACTGAAGGCTGATTGTTATCCAGGCTGGTTTATATTCATATTTTCTTCCCTTTTGCTTCCCAAAGAAATTAAAGCACTTCCCCCTAAAAGTACTGTGGGCCTAGACACTGGATGGTGCCTGGGAGCCGCTGCTGCCCTCAGGGAGCGTGCATGTTAGTGAATGGTTCAGACTGTGAGCAAGTAAACAAGATTGTTGAGATGTAGCCATGCTGTGAAAACAGCAGGACAGGGAAACAGGGCGGACGGTGGTAGCACGGGCAGAACCATTTGAGTGAAGAAGTTCAAGATGAAGAAGCTCGTGAAAACAGAAGGAAAGCCATCTCAGAGAGAAGAGCCAGGGCTTGCAGGTCCTCGAGGATAGCCGCGGGGTGCTGGAGAGCAGGAAAAGGTGGGAAGTGGTGCGGACAGAGCCAGCAGGAGCCAGCAGGAGCTGTGGGCGCAGGCTGGATCTTGTAGTGCATCCTAGTATGGGCTCCTGGATGGAGCCTGAGACAGGGATTCTAGGGCCGATTGACTGCTTGCTAGGTGGAAACTTCAGGGAGTGAGGGAGGCAGGACGGGCTGCAGAAGGAGGTCAACAGACATGGTCCCCGTGGATTCTGCCTTCAGCCTGATCCCACGATAGCTCTGGAGTGTGAATCACACTTCAGAGCCCATCCTGCCTTGGGCCTCTGGATCCGTACCCGTCCTTCAAGGACCGCTCTGAGAAGTTGGCCCCTTTGGAGGACTGTGGTTTTCCATAGCTGTCCAAAGAAGCCATTCACAGTAGTGGGGAATCCAGACAGCCAGCAGCAGCAGTGGCCCTCTCAGGGGGCCTTGTGGACTGGAGTTGGGAATTTGAATCTGCTTTTTTTTTTTTTTTTTTGGTACTGGGGATTGAACCCAGGGGCATCATTCTACCTCTCGGCTACACTCCCAATCTATTTATTTATTTATTTATTTATTTATTTATAAACAGGGTCTCACTAGGTTGCTGAGGCTGGCCTTGAAATTGAGATCCTCCTCTCTCAGCCTCTCAAGTATTGGGATTACAGCCATGTGCTACCACATCCAGCTACAGATTCACTTCTAACCAACATGGGGTGTTACTCGTAGGATTTCAAGCAGAGCGATAGCAGGCCCTGAATTTCTTTTTTTTTTTTTTTCAGAACTGGGGATTGAACCCAGGGGCATTCTACCTCCAAGCTACACCCCCCAGCCCTACTTTTATTCTTTATTTTGAAACAGGGTCTCAACTGAGTTGCAGAGGGCCTCACTAAGTAGCTGAGGCTGGCCACAAACCTGTGATCCTCCTGTCTCAGCCTCCCAAGTACTGGGATTACAAGCGTGCGCCACCACGCCGGGCTCCTGAATTTCTTTTTGCAAGAGCCCTCTGAGCCGGTCATGGTGGTGCACGCCTATAATCACAGTACTTGGGGGGCTGAGATAGGAAGATCTCAGGTTTGAGGCTAGCCTCAGCAACTTAGCAAGACCCCATTTTCAAAATATAAAATAAAATAGTGCTGGGGGTGCAGCTCAGAGGTTGAAGACGACTGGATTCGATCCCAGTACAAAAAGAAAAGAAAAAAGAAAAAAAACCCTCTGACTCTTGTGCAGACAATAGACCAGAAAAGAGCATGGGGATAAGGGGGTAATCATCAGGAAGACAGGGAAGAAGCTACTGCAGTCGTCCCAGCAAGTGGGACTGGATGGGGCTTGGGAGGTGACATGAAGGAAGTGCCCAACTTAGTGATTCCTATGGTAGAGCCAGTGGGGCCAACTGCTAATCTGCTCTCTTCTTTTTTCTTTCTTTGTTTTCTTCTTTTTTTTTTTTTCTTTTTCTTTGGGTACTGGGGATTGAACCCAGGGGCATTCTACCTCTGAGCTATACCCCCCGGCCCTATTTTATTTCTTATTTGGAAACAGGGTCTTGCTAAGTTGTTGAGGCTGTCCTCAAACCTGTGATCCTCCTGTCTCAGCCTCCCAGGTACTGGGATTACAGGCGTGCACCACCATACCTGGCTTCTCCTTCCTCTCTCCCCCTGCCAAGCTCAGAAAGTCTCCCCCTCCCCCAGAATGCCCTTTTGCCTTCTCCAGCTGCCCTCCCTTCCTGCAGAGGTTTGGAGAAGGAATGGGGCGGGGGTTGGCCTTGTAGAGAAGCCACTAGTCTTCACTCCCTGATTGACCTTTCTCTGCTATCTTTTCTCTCTCCTACTGACTGCCTCCCCAAAGTCGAGCTTCGATCCCCACCACCGCTCCCAGCCAAGTTATGAACGTCCTTCCTTCCTGCCTCCAGGACCTGGGCTTATGCTCCGGCAAAAGTCTATCGGTATGTCCCCCAGAAGAGTGGGCATAAGGCATGTGGGGTGGAGGAGAATGGGAGGATGGTAGTTTCTGGGGGAAGCAAGAAATGTTTTCCACTTCCACATGTAACCATAGTTCTGTCGGGCGGGGAAAAGAGCTCAGGCTTTGCAGCTGGGAAACTTGGATATGAATCCTGACTCCTCTCCTTCACAGCTGTGTGACCTGGAGCAGGTGGCTTCACTTTTCTGGGCCTTTGGCTCTGCACCTACAACATGGGGACATTTTTGCATCCCTTAGTATAGAAGCCTGGTGCTCAGAAGAGCGGATGGGGCCCCAGACATAAACGTGGGTGGTGACAACAGAAAGAGAGTGAATGAAGCCAGGATGAGAGAGAGTAGTCAGAAGAGAGAGGGTCAAAGACCGAGTCGCACGGTTGCTAAGTAGGCAAAGAATTAACTCCTCCAAGCCTCCCGCAGTGATTTTGCCCATTGGACAGCTTTTCCCTGACTTCCGGTGTTTCCCCCTCCCCACATGTGAGTCTTGTATTGGTGAGATCTACCTATCTCTCATCCATCCTTCAGCTCCCTCTTTTAAAAACCATCTGCACCCTGAGCAGTTCTGTCTGTAAAATCACAGGTTTGATGTGCTGATTGCATTTCCTTCTCACCTATACATGAAGCACAGACTAAGCACTCAGGACGATCCCTTCCCAGCCCCTTTCTTTTGCACTGGCCTGGCGCAAGTTAGAAAGCGGCGCCCTCTCATGGCTTTATGAGGAATTGCAGCTGAACGTCGCCCAGTTTCCCCGCCCGCTTGCACCCCCTGCTGTTTGCGGTTGCGCGGTGCTAGGAAGTGCGGGGCTAATCCTGATGAAGTTTTTAGCATATACTGGGTGCCATCATTATTATTAAATTTTTATGGTACTGGAGATTGAACCCAGGAGCATTCTACCTCCGAGCTACCCCCCCAGCCCTTCTTATTTTTTGTTTTCTTGAAACAGTCTCCCTAGGTTGCTGAGTCTCGCTTTGCTGCTGAGGCTGTCCTAGAACCTGCGATTCTCCTTCTCCGCCTCCCAAGTACTAGGGATTTCAGGCGTGAGCCACCACGCCCGGATTATTAATTATTATTATTATTATTATCTATTATTATGATATGGGATAAGGGAGCAGGAGACTCCTCCCCCAGAGGCCCCACTCCTGGATCCTCTGTGTCTCCCCAGGGGCTGCAGAGGATGATAGACCCTACCTAGCACCCCCAGCCATGAAGTTTAGCCGCAGCCTGTCTGTACCTGGTTCGGAGGACATCCCCCCGCCACCCACGACGTCCCCACCAGAGCCCCCCTACAGCACACCTCCGGCCCCCTCCTCCTCTGGCCGCCTC
>PVJS01048732.1:0-14939 GCA_004027185.1 Glis glis
GGGGGGGAAGTAAGAGCTTTGAAAACCAAATCTCCTAGTACCTATAACAGGTCATGATCTCACTATCAGAATCTGTTCTAACACGTTTTGTTGGGGGAAATACCCGGGAGAACAGAGAACGTGAACAGAGATTGCATTTTACCAAGGCCCAATAAAATAGTAGAAATGTTCTTCTTGACAAGATGGAAATAACCAAATAAGCACATTTGGTTTGAAATGAACTGTCTTGCATGGTATGAATTAATATTTATTCTTTTGTGGTCCTTGATATCTATACAAAATACAATGTATTACTTCTTAACTATAGCCTGACTTTCCTCATGATCTCATCTTTGTATTCTAAGATTCCCACCTGTAACTCATAGAAATGCTTGCTCAGGCGCTGTATCATTCTTGGTCCTTATTTCAACAAATATTGACTGGCCACTTAATGTGTTTTGGAAAGTACATCAGAGTGCTAAAGTTGCAGAGGTGAACACCAAGAGGTGCCTTTTAAAAATACATAGCATTGCTGGGTATGGTGACACATGCCTGTAATCCCAGTATTTGAGAGGCTGGGACAGGATGATCGTAGGTTGGACAGCTTCAGCAATGTAGTGAGACTCTCAGCAACCTAGAGAGACCTTGTTTCCAAACAAAAAATAAAAAAGGGCTGGGGATGTAGCTTAGAGGTAGAATGCCCCTGAATTCAATCTCCAGCATGACACACACACAAATACGTACATATATACATACATACATACGTACATACATACAAAATACCTAGTATGAGGAGGGCAGGTAGTAAACCCAATGTAATACTATTGGAATTATTTAGTAGTTGTTCTGATGGGCCAGAAGGATAAATAGGAAGTGCCATGAAAACAAATAACAGTGAGAAACAAAGTTAATCTGGGGAGCCCGTGAAGACTTCCCTGGCAAAGACCAAAGGTGCAGCAAGGTACGGATGGTGCCAACATCATGGCTGAAGGCATGGGTGAAGGCCGGATGCGGTTTTAAAGAAAAACTTTAAATTTTGAAATGACTATAGAAAGTGGCAATATTAGTAGGTAGAACTCTTCATCAGTCTTCCTGAATGGTAGCATCTTCTATGACTGTAGTGTAATATTAAAACCAGAAAACTAATGCTGACACGATATTAGTAAGTGGACTGCGGTCCTTATTCAGTTTCCACTATTTTTCACTTGCAGGGGAGCGCACATGCATGCACACCGAATTCTATGTAATTTGATTTCATGCAAAGATGCACGTAACCAAGATCACAATCAGGGTATACACAACTGTCCCACCATCGCACAAGATTTCCCTCATGCTTAGCCTTCAGAATCACACCAACCCCTCATCCTGTCCACACCCCCGGCGCCCACTAACCTGTTCTCTATCTCTACAGATTCATAGATTCAAGAAAATTACATATCTAGAATCACACAGTATGCAACCTTTGAGATTGGCTTTTTCTACTAAGCATGATGCCTTTAAACCCCATTCAGATTCCTGTGCTATGAATAGTTTGTTCCTTTTTATTGCTGAGTAGTATTCCATCCTAGGATGTGTAGTGTTCCATTCTATAGATGCGTCACCCATTTCAATCAACTTGGAGTTATTACAAATAAAGCTGTGATGAATATTTGTGTGCCCTAGTTCATCTTAAGGGGTGAGAAAAGGGAATTCTGGCCCACAAAATGAACTTTGTCGAGGGGGTCCAATTATGCAAAGCACAAATTCTTTCTGGATATAGACTATAAAAGTACAAAAATGAATGAATAAACGAGTAAGAGGAAACTGAATGGAGTGTTTTAAGGACTCACTTTCAGTGTTATATCGGCAATCCAGATGGCTGCCTTTTATTTTCCATTTTTTAAATCTAACTGTTTGCACATAACGTGATGGTCAGATTTGGATACCAGTTTGCAGATGGATTGGGGGTACTTACTCTTTACTTGGGATAGCTCATTAAAACATAATTCTAAAAACAGGCTTATCAAAACTTTTCTTCCCTCTGTTCACTTAGGAAAAAAAAACCTCTTATATTTTAGCACAAAAATTTTACTGGAAGCATCAAATTGCAAGCTACCAGCTCAGATTCTGCAACCTAAGGAAGGTTTTGCCTAGTGGTATGTTGATTGAGAAAAAACAAACTGACAGAGCACAAGTATATTGAATTTTCTTTAAATCAGCAGGCATGGCTTGACAGGCTGTAAGAATTCTTACCCAGTCCAGGGTCTGCCACCAAATGCATGATGGGAGCAGCCAACCACCAAGGAGATTTGAGAATCAGGTTACCCTATCTGGTTTAACCTATTTTAATCAGAGAAGTTGTTCTTAAAAGATATTATGCTCATTTGAGCCTTATGGACTTCTGCCTGTGCTTTTTTGCTTCTAGAATGCCATCTCACCTACCTGAATCCTACAAATCCTTTAGGTATAGTCCGGGACTCATGCTTCTGTGAAGCCTGCTGTCACACTGAGACCTTCCTTCACTGATTTCCTGCTATAGTGCTGGGATCACACAGCTTAATACTTCATGGATGTCAAATTGTTGTCTGTCTTAATCATACATGTCCGACCAAAAAAAATTTGTGCGTGTGTGTGTGTAGGGGGGGTACTGGGGATTGAACCCAGGAGCATTCTGTCTCTTGCCACACCCTCAGTCCTATTTTATTTATTATTTTGAAACAGGGTCCCACTAAGTAGCTGAGGCTGGCCCCGAACCTGTGATCCTCCTGTCTTAGCCTCCCAAGTACTAGGATTACAGGCATGTGCCACCACGCCTGGCTCCAAATTTAATCGATTTAAATGTAACAATAAAATAATAAAATACGAAATTTGGAAAAGGGGGGAGAAGGATGGGGTGGAAAGACCTGCAATACCATTATCCATGTAATCTGTCAAAAACCCTTCAGTGCAAGGGTAATAAGTTCAGTGTTTGGAGGGAGACGTGGAAAACACCTGCTGATACACACTCGATAGGTGTTTTATCTGGGACTAGTCTTTCAGGAAAGCTATTTGAACTCTTAAAAGCTTCTTATGTCCATAGGCCAAATAAACCTACTTCCGACAATCCCTGCTAAGATAATCATTAGAAATATGGACAAAAAGTTACATAGAAGATTATTTACTGCACACTAGTTATGATATAGAGAAATGGAAAGAATCCAAGAGTAAATTTAATAAATTAATAAATTTCTTTGCAAGAATGAAGTGTTGACAGAATATTTAATAACATCAGAAAATTCTCATGCTATCATAAAAAAAATGGGAGTACATAGTTCACATAACCATATATACCCTGGTCAAGTCAGATGAATCTGGTTTCTAAATCTGATTCCTGTCTGTTCCTCCTTCCTTCCTGCTCTGTAGGGCATTTTTACAACAAACCATTTGCATCTGGGAATGTTGGGAATTGATTTGGAAATTAATTCTGATTTCCAAGATTAACATACACCTAAGATTAATTTATTTTTATTTTTTTATGAAAAACATTTTATTATTATTTTACTTTATAAAATATTAGTGAATACACCAGACTGCATTTTCTCAAATGGCAAATGAAGCACAGGATAACATTTCTCTTTGAACCTCAATATCATCTGTCTTTCGGAGGATTCAGTTTCTTACGACGTCTGTGATACTGTCCATGAGGATACCAACGATGCTTTGTAGTAAAGAACATTTTGCTCAGTTGTTCTATCATGGGTCCTTGCTCAAGGGGTTCATCTTTCTCTTCTAATCTGGTTTTCAGCACTTGTTCCTGTGTTTCTTCATTATTATGCACAGGATCTGGTCGAGGGATAGGCTTCGTGTGTTCATATGGAATGTCCACAGAAGGGTGGTAGCATATTATTGTCCTGCTGTCAGATGTCAAGGCAAGCTCTACTTTGCAATTATAGTCATCTTTAAAATCTGCTTCTAGGCACACAAATTTTCATTCTGCAATACCACCATCTTGCCTCCATCCGGGTCCTACGCGGCGCGGCCCCCCACCTAAGATTAATTTAAAAGAATTAGAACAAAATACATGTAACATTAAACACATGCAAATCTAAAAACTAGAAAAAAACAAGTTAATGTTTTGTCTGTTATTCATTATAAATCCGTTATTGTTGTGCTAGTTAGAAGAGATATCCATGGATCAAATGACAAATTGTACCATGCTCTATATCATGTTATATATAAGGCTGCATTATTCTTGCATATTGCCTTGGAAATAATATTGTGCCTGTAACTGATACAGCTCTTGTTTCTGCCTGGATGTAGTTGTGTGACACTGGATAGTTTTTTTAGCTTTCAGAATCTCAGTCTCTATATGAAATGAGCATAAGTAATTTGTCATCCTCTGAGGGCTATTTATGCATGTGTATGGAGTTCGTAAGTTCGTGATAACAGATGCAATAATTGAAACATATAACCTCGAATGACTCTTCTAAATACAAAATATTTTGACCATGTGATTCCATGACATATGTTTTATGTCTTGCTGTATTGCTTATCCCTTTGTTACTGGTGACCTGTCTTCCACTGAATTCCTTCCAGGTTGCCTTAATGAACACAAATGCTGATAGATAAAATGAGGTCCTATCAGATTTGGTGAAATGTTTCCTCCAAGAATGCAGAAAAAAATGTAAGGTCCAGGTCCAGTTCATACTGCTCAAAACCAAAGCTGTGGAGTTGTGAACAAGTTTCTGTTGATGGTGCCTCCATATTGGAGAAGCAATGTAGTGATATGGGTGTGAATTATTTTTATGGATGATTAAAAACACAATTCTTTCCTTTTTTTAAAAAAAAAACCATGACTGGTGATGTTTGAGTGAATGCCATATTCTAACTCTTAGAAGTGAGAGTTGAACTAAAAAATAGTTACAACAAACTAGGTTAAAATTTTAAATTTATTTTCTCAAAATTGGCAAGAAGAGTTTCGTGAACTAGTTTGGGGAGTATCTTGTCACAGAAATTTGCAGGTTTTTTATTTTTCCTAAAATATATGAAACTGTCAAAAAGAAGTAAAAAATTGTACTTAGGGGGTAGGGCCAGATGATGGGAGTACTGGCAGTGGAGATAGAGTAGGGACAGCTCTTCCAAAAGTTTGTATATAACAAAAGAAATTCCTAAGCAATGAGATCAAGAATCTTAAAACACACACTGTAGTTAACTTATGTAGAGAGAATAACGAGGTATTGCCCACCCAAATACATGCATATCCCATTTGTTAAAATATTGGTATAGAACATCTGAAATTTCCTATTATAATTTAAGGGATGATTGACCCACAAAAAGATTCAGCACAGTATCAACTACACACTCCATATATTTTCTTTAATTCATTGGTAGTGAATTTTATTTGTGGTATAATCATTTCTACCTGTATTCCAACTGCTTTCTTTACACTGTTTCTCATCGCTTTGTATAAAATATGCAGATACACAAAATTGAATGTATTTTAGCAATTTGCATTACTGTAAAACCATAAAATACAAAATACAATCACTAAATATTTTGGTTTAATGGGCCTGGAATGCTACTATATATTTATGATAACTCACTCTTAAAATGTCAAATGAAACTCAAAAATCTGTTGAGTTCCAAATGTAGAACTATTAATTTTATGGCCTAATATCTGATTAAATTTAACTATGCTTCTAAGAGTGTATAGTTTCCACATATTAGATGGGCTGACTGTTTAATTCCATCATTTTAAGTGAAATTGAACCCCATCTTGCCAAATATGATAATATCCTGGGGGAGGAAAAGAGAGAGGAAAGAAATAACAGAAGATGTTAGAAGGCTCTGTAAATTATAAGAGCTTTTGTGATGCAAACCAAACCATTCCAATACCTCCAGTACCCACAAAGTGGGTAAGAGAATAGAAGGGGGAAAAGGAGGCCTGTTCAATGATTTCTCCTGCGCTGATACACCTACATTAAGTGTCTGGACTTAGTTACAACAGAAGGTCTGGGTGCCAGGAACAGGCTGTCAGGTGGGCTCAGAGGCTGTGCAACCTCCAGTGAGCAGTTCTGAGACTCTCTCCCAAAGGCTGGCTTTTGAGGTAATGGCGTTCTTGGTTTGAGAAAAAGGGCAGAGACAAGCTTACACTCCAGGCTCTTATGAATCCTGCTGACTGGCTCATTAAACAGAACTGGCAACTGACTCCTGAGATAAAAGTTCCTGATGGCTTTCCAAGCAGGAGGAGGGGTGCTGAGTGACACATATAAATATACGAGGGAGGCGGAAGGGTGAGCTCCCATGGTAATGACGTGTTCATGAATAGTTTATGGAAGACGTACCAGTTAAAAGACCTGAGACTGCATTCTGGAGTATTTGTTCACCACTGAACAAATGGTGAGAGCACCCGCCTCCCAGCCCCCACAGGGAACAGAGTGGTCTTACAGGTGGATCACTCCCCTGGACTCCTGCATATGTTCATTCCCTAGTTTAACTACTGGCTTTATGGGAGACTTTGAGAAAATGTCTTGAGGATTCTTTTAAATAGGAATATGCACCTTCGTTATTGTATTTCTGACTATCCTGTGAGTATCTACTGTCTCAATAAGTAATTGCTGATTTATATTATGCATAAAAGAAAATATCTGGAGTTCTCTCAGAAGAAATATATAATGCAAATAAATGATACTAAAAATTTAGATATTTTAAAGATGCAATTGGATAACTTCTAAGAAGTGGTTACCATTTTCCAATATATCTTTTTTTCAGAATAAAGACACCTCAAAAGCTACATGATTTTAAATTTTAAATAAATTATCTTAGCAATCCTTTATCTTACTTTTTATTTAACTAAATAGTTAAAATTCAACTGGAGATTTGAAGAGATAAAAGTATTGCAAAATGTACTACATCTTCTCAAGTTTTAATAATCAGTGTAAGTAGTTAGTAAAGTATTTGAAATGCATCTTTAGGAATGGAGTTTTAGGAAAAAAAGGAAATGTGATGTTTAAAAGTCAACTTTCTGTGAATATAATATTAATATCCATGTCATCATTAATGGCATGGTAGTATCTCATTTTTATTTAATAAAATGTAATCTTCATTATCTGCCTCCCATCTTTGCATTTTAACTCTTTTCCTTAAAAAAGTGTTTTTACAGGTATTATAGCTTACTTACTAGTAATTATCATAATTTTATCATCTCACTGGTAAATATATATCACATGAAAAACCTCTTTAAAATTATCTCATTTATAAAATACAATTTTAAATGATTTCTAATTGCTTTTGCAAATTCAGGTGTCTTCAATGCAAACTTCAATTAAAATGTGTTAATAAAAGTCTTTATTCTTGTTTAAGTCAAAGAAGAAACAATGATTATGTTGTGTATTTCAGCTCCTTTTGACAATGGTTCTCACATGCTTTTCCTTCCATTTTTCTCTAGCTATGGAAAAATGACTGGCTTAATAAATTGAATTTTAAATGATTCTAATAGAGCATTTACATAACCTTAAAATGGCTATAACTGAGCCAAAAAGTAATTAAAGCTTCATAAATGCACAGTGACATCATCCAATCAGGTATTTACATTTGTGTAGTTCAAAGTAAGAGGATCAGGGAAAGTCTTAATTCATATGAGAAGAGCAGATAGAAAGAATAATAGAAAAAAGAGAAGACAGTTTCAGGAAAGTAAATTAATGTTAGTAGACAATGATAAAGAAATAGCTTTAAGAATAATTTCCCTTTGAGACAGAAAGAATATGAGAAATATGATGCTTATAAAATATTTATGACAGGAGCTGTTTTCTTTTAATAGTAATAATAGAAATAAAAAATTATAAAATGACAGCAAATATCACCATGTGAAAACTGTGACAACTCATTTAGTATATAGGGGAGCAAATGTTTTCATCAAGTTTCATATAAAATGAATGTGTAAAATCATTTTTAAAAAGATGTTTTAGAAAAAGTTTCAAATAATAAAAAGTATTCATTTTCTTTAATAACTGTGTTTGCTGAAAGAAAGGATAAGAAGAAGGGAAGAAGCCAGGCATGGTGGCAAATGCTTGTAATCCCAGTACTTGGGAGGCGGAGACCGGAGGATGCAGGTTTGCAGCCAGCCTCAGCTACTTAGTGAGGCCCTCCACAACTTCGTGAGACCCGGTTTCAAAATAAAGTATAAAAAAATAGGACTGGGGATGTAGCTCGGAGGTAGAAAGCCCCTGGGTTCAATCCCCGGTACCGCAAAATCAAAAAATAAAAAAAAGAAGGGAAGAGTAGAAGGGAGGGAGGGAAGGAGAGAGTAAGGAAGGAAAGAAGGAAGGGAGAAAAGGAAGGATAGAAAAAGAAGGGAAGAACCGTATAACTCAGTAAGATGGAAGAAGTGCAGTGTTTATATTTTATCCTTACTAAATCAAATATGATTGATAACAAACCCTCTTTAGCCATATACACAATCTTCTAATGGGCATCATTTCTCCTTAGCTCTACACAGTCACTCCACAGCCAGCATATTCCAAAACGAACTCATCACCTCTCTGTGTTCCCATACAGCAAGTACCATTTCCCATATCGACTAGGCAAGATATGTAGGTCAATTGACTGACACTTATCTCTGCTTCAAACACTACTTCCTATCGTCTCAATGTCAGGACTGCCTCACCACCCCACTGCCTCAAATATCATGCTTCCAAGCTGTCTCAAAGTGAATTTGGTCATGCCAATCCCTGACTAAAAAACTTATTATAAGCAGAGATTAGGTGGGCCTCCTGCCACATGCACACACTTGACTTGTAGATAACATTGGCAAAAGCTCTTCCCCTCCCCCAATCCCATGGCCTGTGAACTCTCAAAGCCCTCCACAAGCATTTTACATATGGCTGTAGGAGCTAAATAGTTAAGCTGCTTTAGCCTCTGAGGCCTCCTTCCTTACTGTGTCATACCACTAATTCCACCCAATCCTTGATTTTCAAAGACATTGAGATACCTACTTATATTTAAATATAAGTTCAACGGATTTGGTGATTTGATAGAAAAGCTGAAGAATGATTCAAACATTAGCAATGCAAATAAGTTCAAAAGGAATAGAGAGATAATTGTTCTTAAAATATCCTTCATTTTCCCCTTATCCTATGGATATCCTATCCCTTTTTATGAACCTAGTTCTTGCTTCTCTTTATCTTGTTGAGTCCTCCTTTCCCTTCATCTTTGTTTCTGATCTTCCTCTTCTATAAGAATTCCAAATTTTTCTTCTGTTTTTCAGAGAAATTCGGCTAACCTCACCCCAGCCTCTTGTACAATAATAACCTCCAAGGTACAGACAAAATGAGCCTCCATTTGATTTGCTCTTCACTCCCTGGAAAGCAGTTGCAGTAATGAATAAGAGAATTCAATAAAATAATAGTATACAAACATACAATAAGGATTCTCATTTCCTATCAGAAAAAAACCCAAATTCCTTAATTTGTCCCATAAGAAGCTACTTTCCACCCCTCTTCAGTCTCTTTTTTGACAGCGCCCCTCTCATAGCCACACACCTTTCTAATCCTCCAGGTACAGGGAACATCTTACTTTTCCTCAAATAAAACACAGGGATACCTCAAAGACATTTTGTGTTCAGATCCAGACCACTGCAATGAAGCTAATATCACAATCAAGAGAGTCACGTGAATGTTTTGGTTTCCCATTGCCTATAAAAAAGTTATATTTACACTGTAGTACAGTCTATTAAGTATGAAATAGCACTATTTATAAAAAATATGCATACTTTAATTACAAAATACTTTATTGCTAAAAAATGCCAACAGTCATCTGAACCTCTAGTGAGTTATAATTGTTTTGCGGTGCAGTCTCGCCTCCCTGTTGATGGCTGCTGCTTCGGTCAACATTCTCACTGCTGTAATCCCAAACAGCTGACCACACAACTTTGAGGAAGGAAGATTTATTTGCTCACAGTTTTGGAGATTTAGAGGTTCAGTCCATGTCAGGCTGGGTCTGCGGAGCTCAGGGCCTGGCAGTGGGAGGCGGAGAGAGGGAAAGCACTAGGCTCCGCTCTCACATCATGGAGGGGAGGCCAAATGCAGAGGGGGGAACAGGGGAGGAGAGACTTTATATAATTCCCAAGGCCATGGGAACCTTCCTTAGGAACAAAGCCTGCTTCCAACATTGCTACCTTGTTTCTATGAGGGCTAGGGGAACATTCTAAATCCAAACCATTACTGCTGCTGGCTGCCAAGGCTTGTGGGTGCTCAAGGTTGGGGTGGTTGTGACAGTTTCTTAAAATATGACAAGAAGAAAGTTTGCTGCATTAACTCTCTTCCTTTCTTCATTACAGATTTCTCTGTAATATGTGATAGCATCTTACCCCTAGTAGAACTTCTTTTGAAATTGGAATTAATCCTCTCCAACTTTGCCTCTGCTTTATCATTAGTTCATGTAATCCTTCCTTCCTTCTTTTTCTTCTTCTTCGTCTTCATCTTCGTCTTCGTCTTCATTGTCTCCTCCTCCTTCTCCCCCTCCTCCTCCTCCTCCTCCTCCTCCTCCTCCTCCTCCTCTTCTTCTGTTTTTGTTTTTGTGGTACTGGGGATTGAACTCAAGGGTGTTCTGACTCTGAGCTATACCTCCAGTCCTTTTTTAGTTTTTATTTTGAAACAGGGTCTCACTAAATTACTACACACAGGTCTCAAACCTGTGATCCTCCTATATGGGTCTCCCAAGTACTGACATTACAGGTTTGTGCCACCATGCCTGGCCTTTGTTGTTATTTCAACATTGTTCACATCCTCTTCACCAGGAGCAGATTCCACCTCAAGAAACTGCCCCCAGAACCATGAGAAATAAATTTTTGCTGTTAATAAGCCACCAAGTCTGTGGTATTTTGTTACAGCAGCCAGAACAGACTAAGACATATGGTAATAGCCCAAGGTTCAGGTTTTAGTATCTTTGTCTTTTGGAAATAAAGTAATTAAATGTTTTTGTTTCAACGATTCACCTTGGGTAGAAGAACTTGTATGGTATCTTGGAGGTCATCTGCTCCAGGGGTTCTGAGCCTCTATCTCCTGCAACACACCTGAGGGCTCACACTCTTGTGCCATAGGCTCCTGCTGGTTGCTGCAGCTCATGATAAAAGATGTAGGCTGGGGTTTTGCTCCTGTGTCTGGTGACAGGACGGGGAACTCCATTTTGTGGTGGTGGTTGTTGTTTGTTTGGTGATACTGGGAATTGAACCCAGGGGCATTCTACCTCCGAGCTACACCCCCAGCCCTATTTTATTTTTCTTTTTGTGTGTGTGTGTGGTACTGGGGATTGAACCCAGGGGCATTCTACCTCCGAGCTACACCCCCAGCCCTATTTTTTTTTTATTCTTTATTTTGAAACAGGGTCTCACTAAGTTGCTAGGGCCTCACTAAGTAGCTGAGGCTGGCGGCGAAACCGGATCCTATGGTCTCAGCCTCCCAGGTACTGGGATTACAAGCTTGTGCCACCACGCCCGGCTTATTTTATATTTTGAAGAACAGGGTCTTACTAAGTTGCTGTGGATCTTGCTAAGTTGTTGAGACTGGCCTTGAACCTGTGATTCTCCTATTTCAGCCTTCCAAATACTGGGATTACAGGTGTGTGCCACCATGCCCTACTCGGAACTCTGTTCTTTGATATGCCTGATGGAATTGACAGCTGCTATTCTGGTCCAATCCCTAATTTTATAGAAAGGGAACTGAGGCACAAAGAGGCTAGCTGATTTGTCTTATGCAATTCAGCTTGTTAGAAAATGTCTAAGCTTGATCTAGAGCACAAGTCTCATGAGGCCTAAGCTTTTAGGTAAGACAGTGAGAACCATGATTGGTGTCTTCAGGAAACCCTTGCCTCCACTGCTTATGTGTTTGCAACTTATTATTATTATTGTTATTATTTATGATACTGCGGATTGAACCCAGGGGCATTTTACCTCTGAGCTATACCCCCAGCCCTATTTTATTTTGAAACAGAGTCTCACTAAGTTGCAGAGGGCCTCACTAAATTGCTGAGGTTGGCCACAGACTTGCAATCCTCCCGTCTCAGCCTCCCAAGTACTGGGATTACAATCGTGCTCCACCACGCCCGGTTTATGTGATTGCAACTTGATCACGGATACAGTCTACCACTGAGCTACACTCCTAGCCATTCTTGTTTTTTATGTTAAAACAGTTACCATGTGCTAGTCTCAAACCTGCAATCCTCCTGTCTTGGCATTCCAAATACTGAGATTATAGGCATGTGCCATCACTCCCAGTTTAAAGTTCTTTTTTAATGAGACATTGAAAATGAAATAAATATATGATAATGTTCATACACACACACAGTGGCAGAATAAGACTTCTAGCTGATGCTCATAGGCTGAATTTTAGTTCAGAATAGGAGTTCAGGAAGAGCCAGTAAGTCATTAAAAAGGATTGATTGCTTTGAATTTAAAGGGAAAAGCCTGGTGTGGTGGCATATGCTTGTAATCCCAGTACTTGGGAGGTTGAGATAGGAGGATCACAGATTCGAGGACAGCCTCAGCAAGTAGTGAGACTCTCATCTACCTAGTGAGACCCTGTTTCAAAATAAAAATAAAATAGGGCTGGGAATGTAGCTTTGGAGGTAGAATGCCCCTGAGTTCAATCCTCAGCACCGCAAAAAAAAAATAAATAAATAGAAAATTAGAAAGAAAAAAGAATTTAAAGGGAAAAATGGATGCATACTTTTGTATCAGCACTAACTTGCAAATGTGATTAACAAAACAAAACATTGGCTTGGGTGAGAAATCGATTTCTGAGTTGTCATAGGCATGAAAACAATATTGTGCCAGTGAATAGCTCCACCCTCAAGCAACCTTGATGAACTGAGCAAGATCAAGGTCAGATTGTAATCCCTTGAAGCTCTGATGATAAGCACACTATGGTTAAAGGACACAAATTACCCTTGAATCATAATGCAGGTACATATACTAGATGTAAGAATAATGTGATTCAAACTAATTTAGGACTGTGCCAAGCAGGAAGAGAAAGTCCTTTGGGCATTCAAGAAGAACATTTGGACAAAGCAAAACAAGAAGGAGAATTTGTGGTGAGCAGGAAGCTGTTGCTCATTTATATTTTATTGAAGACTTAAAATGTTGGGCCAAGGAGTCTGTCTATAGCGAGCAGAGAGAGAAATTTGTAATGTATGTGTTTCATAACTGAGATAATCAACTAGGGGAAAAAATAAGTATCAAGAAAATTAAAAAGGTGTTCTCTTTAGAGTTAGAAATTTCAGCAGAGTTTTTTTTTGTATTTCACTCTGATGCCACGCATGATTACTACTTTTCTTTGTTAATCAAGTGGATCTGCTTCAATTGCACAGGTTGCTATGAAAAATCATGACCCATCACATTTTACTAAATGGGAAATACTATTGATCCAACAAGAGCCATTGAATAATGGAAGGGGCCCGTTTTTTTTTTATGATGTGCTCCCTCTGGCAAAGTTGAATGAATATATTGGTGAGAGATAGAAGAACAAATTGATTTTTATAGTTTCAGCTATCTATATGGTTTCAGATAGATACGTAATAATTTGTTAATAGACTCATAAATAATGTTTTAATTATCTATATCCCCACAGGACAGTGCTATAAACTGTTTAGGATATGTTTAATAAATAGCAGTTCTTTCTTTTAGGAGTTTATAATCAGAGACTAATGATGATAATGTGAGATGAGAAATACATCTGAGGAAGACAACTTTGTAAAACACAAATTGAGTGATATTAAAATATAAGTGATTTATGTCCATTGGAAATGTGGAAGAGATGTGCTTGCAATGAGGGGTCAAAAGAAAATACCTTATCTCTTATCAAGATATAAGTTCTCGGTGCTTGAAGATTGTGTTGTAAAATTCTTTAATATATATGAGAAGTGAATATGTCTGTCTGTCTGTCTATCTATCTATCTATCTATGTATCAATTATCTATCCATCCATTCATCTGTCCATCCAGACATCCAGAGGATAAAGTGAAATGATCCTAGGAAGAGGGTAGTAAGCAGACACTTGATTGTGGATCGTTCAAGAAACACAATTGTGATTCATTCTCATTCTGAGTGTATACAAGAAGAAGAGGGAAAGTGGTTAGTAAGGCATTAGAATGAAAGACGTTGCAATTGAATGAGAGGATCACTTGCATGATATGCAGGAAAAGTTTTAAAAATTATATGACCTCAGGAAAGTCTGGCATATACAAAATGACAGATAAAAAAAGATAACTTTGGCCAAAGAACTGAAGGGTTATAGAAAAAAAATATTGTAATGGGACTGTGGAGAGATTCATATTCAAACAGTAGATGAAGGATTACATATACACGATATAAGACAAAATTAAGTTTATAGAATTAAATTGTTATTTTTATTGAAATAATAAACTGCTATCCTTTTGATTATATCACTTCTGAGGTAGTATAATTTGGTCATTAAAATGACAAAAATAAACAGCTAATAGAGCAGCTAATCCACTTTTTGGACTACCTTAATGACCACATTGAGAAAAGACACAGCCGTCACTCAACAAATATTAATTGGCTGCACTTTGCAGTACCTCAGGGCAAGCAGTTACTATACAAAATCCAGTTGAACACAGAGTATCTTTAAAGTTTATGCAGCACAAATATTGTAAAAATCCACTGGAAATATTGAAAAGAAGGCAAATCAGATTCATAAATTGTTATGAATGATAAAGCAGATTTAATTGGGAACTAGAAATAGAAATTGAAAAACAACCAGGAGTCAGTGAGGAATTTTATTTGGGAACTTTGTTATTTATCAGTATTCTCTGCTAACAAGTAGATGTTGGGAAAAGTTAAAGGCAGATGATAAATTTCTTTTTTTTTTTTTTGCGGTACCGGGGATTGAACGCAGGAGCGTTCTACCTCCGCACTACACCCCCGGCCCTATTTTTTATACTTTTATTTTGAAACCGGGTCTCACGAAGTTGCAGAGGACCTCACTAGG
>PVJS01048733.1:0-14923 GCA_004027185.1 Glis glis
TTCTACCTCCGAGTTACACCCCCGGCCCTATTTTTTTATACTTTTTTTTTTTTGCGGTACCGGGGATTGAACCCAGGGGGGTTCTACCTCCGAGCTACACCCCCAGCCCTATTTTTTATCCTTTACTGAAACCGGGTCTCACGAAGTTGCAGGAGGGCCTAAGTAGCTGAGGCTGGCCCGAACCCAGATCGGATCCTCTAGTCTCCGCCTCCCAAGTACTGGGATTACAAGCGTGCGCCACCACGCCCGGCTCTATACTTTATTTTGAAACCGGGTCTCACGAAGTTGCGGAGGGCCTCACTAGGTAGAGAAAGAGAGAGAGAGAGACAGGGGGAGAGAGAGAGAGAGAGCAAGAGAGCTGAGGCTGGCCGCGAACCCGGATCCTCCAGTCTCCGCCTCCCAAAGTACTGGGATTACAAGCGTGTGCCACGACGCCTGGCGCTTTTAAACTTTAATGAAAATAAAACAAAGAACAAAGCGGGCTTTTATTTTTTTTTCTGAGACCCTCTTTTGAATCTATGTTAAAGTTGACAATAGGTAGTTTTACAGCAGAAAACTGTTCCTGTATCTTTAAACTTTACTGATTCTCTAAAGCAAAGCTAAAGATCAGCATTCTGAAATGCCCATTCTTTAAAGATTCAGCGAGGTGTGTCCTGTCACTAGACGAGCTCAGAAGGTGGCCGTGGGCTGCAGCTGCGTGGGGCTGGGTGGGGTCAGAGGCCAGCAGCTGGGTCCCATTCTGCAGTGCCAGCCTTGCTGAAGCCGATGGGGAGGAAGGGCCGCCTGCAGAGCAGGTGAGCTGGGCCTGGCTCTACCTTGCCTGGTTTAGGGCCCGTTCACTAGTTGTCTCAGTGACCTGCTTTGTGAGATGGATAACAGGGAGGGGGCTAACGAGTCGGATCCCTCTCCTCCTGCCTTGAAGCAAGGGAAGGGTGGAGCAAGGCGATGGGGACACAGGGTGGCCAGGAGTGACTGGCCAGGCTCTGCGTGTGGAGGAGTGAGCAATGGCCTTGAGGACCCCCACCCTGCCCAGCTCCTCAGCCTCCCCAGGTCTACCTCGACCTGCGGGCAGGGCGAGGTCCACACAGGACAGAGTTCCCGCTCACTCCAGGACAGGACCCTGTCACGACAGAGCACGGGTGACCAGCGCATGTCCCTTGTGCTGAACCCACCAAGAAACAGAATACACGTGGCAGCAGACACTTTTATTTAGGAAACAGCTGTTCCCTGATGGCTCTGCCCCTACAGCGGTCTGGCTGGCGAGCAGATCACCGGTGCCGGGGGCCGCTCAGGAAGCCAGGCGCAGTCCTTTCTGTGCTGGACATGCATTTCCACGCGGCACACACCACACTGCCGCGCAGTGTCCACTGCAGGACAGAGATCGCTTCATACCCATACATACTCATGTCCGTACTTTAATCCTATTTTAAAAATTAGCTCTTCCACTCTAAGATTTACAATAAAAATAAAATACTTTGTTCTGCAAACTATAGTAAAAAGTTTCAAATGTCTTAAAAACTATCTTCCATACAATGGAAAAGGCTCTTGTTCTTTTTGGGTGAAAGAAGACGGAGCGTGCCGAGGAGGGCGCAGGCCGTTGCCGGGCAACTCTGGACAGAGTGCCTCCTCGCTGCTGACAGAGCGGCTTTCTTCCGGGGACCTCCCAGGACGCTAGGGCTGCTCTGCTGCAGCCTGGTCCCTGGCAGCGGCAACGAGCTCTGCGAGGACCGCGAAGCTCTTTATGCTGCTTGTCTGCAGGCCCATCTTTTGAATCTGCTCCCCCAGGTACTCCACGTCCAAGGCCAGCTGCAGCCGGATCTTGTCGTCATCGCTCATGCCGGGGCTGGGGCCGGCGGGGGTGGCAGCAGTGGCTCTTCGGGCCTGTTTCAGCCTCTTCAGGCTCTCTTCCATCTTCTTCACGGAGCTCAGCACGTCTGACACTGTCTCACAGTACCTGTGGGTGCTCTGAGAGAGCGCTTCTTCCAGCCACTGCTGCAGCAGCGAGGGTCTGAGCCTGTCCTTGTGTCCACTCTGCCGCTGGTGAAATGGCTTCAGTGCACTGTCCACATAAGAGGAGGCTGTGGCTGGCACCTCCTTGTTGGTTCTTCGGTAAAGCCTGGGGACCTCCAGGGCACTCTTCAGGTGACTGAAGCAAGACTCGCTCAGATCCTGGACGATCTTGCTGCTCAAGGCAGGCATGCAGGCTGACAAGGAGCTCCGCGAATCCTCCAGGGCTGCTGAGATAGAAGAGAAATTCTCAAAGCCAAGCATTTCAAGTTTGGGCTTCATTATCTCCAAGAGCTCTGGAAGCTGCTCCTGAAGCCTGTCTAGGTCTGCGACCACGTACACGAGCTGAGTACTGGAAATGGACGCCACTGGCTTGGCCTCCCGAGGTCCACCTCCTTGGTCTTCAGTACTTCCTTGGGTAACGGAAGGGTCTTTGCCACCAGCTACCAAAGGTTTTTTTATTTCCTTGGCACTTTCAGTAGAAATGGGCCTAAGAGAAAGCTCGCGCACAAACACGGAGAATCGTGCCAAAATCTGCAGAGTGAGGCCCAACAGACGATGCGCCAGCACTGGCAGAAACATCTCCTCCGACCAGCACTTCCTCAGGCTGTTCCACGTTCTGTGAGAGGACAAAAGGCAATACAGACTTCCAGCTGGGACAATTTCCAGCCCATCTGTGAGCGTGGCTTCCAGGGATCCTGCCACTTCTCTAAACCGTATCTGAAAATACACAGGCAAGTTCCACTTGTTATTGAAGCTGAGGTAGGCGGGGTGTGCTCTTAGCCACTTCACGCTGGCCTGGGACCCACACGGTCGCTCGAATCTTAGAAAATCCATACTTACGGTGTATGTCTGGTGAAAGGCATCGGGGTCCCCGGGATTGAAGAGCGAGGGCAGTTTCTCCTCCAGACCTCGTGCTATTTCTGGCCAGACAGAGTTTACCAAGAAGTCATACCCAGGAACAGTGGTGCCCCGCTCACTTGAGGCGGCTCCTCCTGTCACTTCTCGGAGAAGGCAGCAGTGGTGAGGCACAAACTCCAGAAGCTTCTCATACATGAGCAGGAGGCCGCTGGGATGGGAACTCGTCAATCACCTCGTCTATGTACGGTTTCACCAGGACCTGACTGACCAAGGCCTCCGCATCACGTGTCTTGTCAATCGTGGTGTATGTCCGCAAGCAGCGCCGTATGATTGTCCATGTCGGAGGTCCGCAGGCCTTCCAGCAGAAGACCCTCCAGCGACTGCTGCAGCATGGCCATGATGCCAGCTATGCGCGGCCTCACTTTGTCCAGAAGGGGCATGCCCTTGCTTTGCACCGCATGGAACTGCAGCTGGTTGAACTCTGTGGCGATTCTCTCCAGAATCTGTCCAGTCAAAAGTGGGCTGCTTGCTTCTAGTGTCGATGTTTCTTTAGAACTTTGAGAGTTTAAGATTTTTTCAATTCTCTCAACTGACCGAATAACCTGTATAAGCCTCAACACACACATCTTTTTTTTCCTAATGTCCTCTTGTTTAGACATTCGTTCATCTACTGCCCGAATTCCTTCACTGACAGATGATTTAAGACTCAGAACCTCTTCTCGTAACTGTCCCAAAGGCACAGAGAGCTGATTGAGGGCTTTGTCCATGCCAACCAAGTTTGTTGAGAGGTTGACAAAGTCTGCATAGTCTTTGTTGATGAGCTCCACCATGGTTGTCTTAAGCAGCTTATAGTACAGTTCCAGGTCATCCCTCAGCTCTTCCAACTGTACCCGCTTCCTACAGTCAGACACAAAATGATCGACGTCGAAATCTTCCTTCATGAACTCGTCCTTGTCAAAGCACAGAGCGGTTGGCGGCGACGCAGCGGCTCGGCCCCTCCGCACGGTGCTCACTTGCCAAAGCGGGCTTTTAACATACAGACCCCTGACCTTGCTAACCAAGCAACACCTTTTGATCAGTGATATCAGACCTATCTGTCCCTGTGAGGATGAACAAAGAAGGCTAGCAGAAAAGGTTTAATTGGCTGATCTGCACCTGCTTTTGATGGGAAAAGAAGACTATTGGTTAAGCAGGATAAGAAACAAGAGATAACTAATTCTTATAAAAATTATATGTGTTCAAAGCTGGGCATGGTGGCACATGCTTGTAATCCCAGTACTTAGAAGGCTGAGACCGGAGGATCCGGGTTCACGGCCAGCCTCGGCTACCTAGTGAGGCCCTCCGCAACTTAGTGAGACCCTATTTCAAAATAAAGAATAAAAAATAGGGCTAGGGGTGTAGCCCGGAGGTAGAATGCCCCTGGGTTCAATCCCTAGTACCACAAAAAAAAAAATTGTATGTGTTCAAAGACATTAGTGTCTTACTTTCAAGGCACTCCACGGCGTCACCTCTGGCGTAGTGCTTTGATTACTCTGTCCCTATTTCTCTCTGTAATAATAAAATTTTGCTTAAGCTTGCAACAGTGCAGTTCTGGCTTTTTCTAAACTAGCTAAGAACAAGAATCCACGGTGCCCCTCCAAAACTGTAACACTTACAGCCTAGAGGCTTTTTATGGGGCATTAGGATGGGTGGGAGAGCAAAACAGTCCTGTATTCCTCTGATGGGTCTGCTTGACACCGGGCCAGAGCAGGTAAATTTATGGGGCTGAGGGCAGGGGGATGGTTAGAGGCAGTTTCCCTCCATTCCCAGAGTCCTTTGTTCTCGGCCTCCTCCAGCCAGGCCTCATGGTCAGATCTTACAGTGCCCACAGTTTTGTTTTAAAGAATCAAACCAAACTGGGCACAGTGGCACAAGCCTGTCATACCAGTACTTTGGAGGCTGAGATTTCAGCAACCTAGTAAGATCCTATTTCAAAAACAAAAAATAAAAATAAAGGGCTGGGGCTATAGCTTGGAGGTAGAATATCTTTGGGTTCAATCCACAGTACCACAGTATATAAATAAATAAATAAATAAATAAATAAAATACAAATACAAACACAAATAAAATAGTAACAGCCCCAGTCACCTATCAGGGATGCCTCCATCCTCTTTCCAGCCTTTATTTTTCTTCATAGCATTAACCACTTTCTTAATTCCATATCTTTTCCTCTGCCTAGCAGATAATAGGTGCCCAATAAATATTCTTTGGATGAATAAGCAAAAGGCCATTAATATTAGTAACATTATTGTTGTGGTCAAAATGTGCAGCCTTCGGCTCTCTGCTGCCCCACTCGTATCAATTATTGATGAAGAGTAGCGACGCTGAGATCAGATTGCCCGAAGAACAGGCCATCAGTCCACCCTCCAGAGAGCAGAGATCGTATGTGTAGATAGGGCTGGAAATCCAGAGAGAAGGGTGTCACCCAGAACCCAGTAGGGGACCCAAGATTGGTGGGGAGGGAGAGGAGCTGTCTATGTGGAAATGGACGATGCTCACCTGGCCAGGAAATGAGACAGAGCCACTGGGGACGTGATTACAGTGAGGGCTGGCATCCCGTGTGATCGTGTGATGTCGGCACTGGTGCCTAAGCCTCCTCTCGGCAGGACATCGCTGCCCCTCCTCCATCAGGGGATTTTGGCCCAATTCTATGGATAAATAAGATGCTCTGAAGACAAAATAAACCTGAAGTTCTCACAGGTCCTGGTGATTGGGAACTTCTCCAGGTTTGGCTTGATTTTTATTTTTTATTTTTGTAGTAGGGATGAACCCAGGGGCCTGTAGAGATCAGAGAAGCTACAGTCCTACCCCTTTTTTTATTTTTTTATTTTGAAACAGGGTCTCCTTAAGTTGCTGAGGCTGGCCTTGAACTTGTGATCCTCCTGTCTCGGCCTCCCAAGTACTGTGAACCCACGCTCAGCTGGCTGTTACCATTTTAAACAAAATGGTCAGGAAAAGGCCAACTGGGGAAGTGACAGGTGAGCAAAGACTGGAAGGAGTCGAGAGAGGAAACCTTGACACGTGGGGAAAGTGCTTCCCGGAAGAGGAAGCAGGAAGGCCCCGAGGTGGGAAGGCACAGGCCGCTGTATCTGAGGACTGACAAAGAGCCCATGTGGCTGAGGCAGATTGAGTGAAGAAAGAGCGCGGAGCGGGCAGAGTGCGGCTCAGGGCAGCGTGCTTCCCGGCACGTGCAAGGCCCTGGGTCTGAGACCAGCACGACGTCGGGGAATAACGAGTACTAAGAGATGGGCTTGCGGTGGAGCTGGGAGAGGCTGCTACTGCTGCGCATTTTGCACACGTCATCTTGTGTTTTATTCTCTGTGTGTGGTACTGGGGATTGAACCCAGGAGCATTCTACCTCCAAGCTACACCTTCTTCCCTATTTTTTTTTTTTTTGAAACGGGGTCTTGCTAAGTTGCTGAGGCTGGCTTTGAATCTGCGATCCTCCTGTCTCAGCCTCCCAAGCACTGGGATTACAGGCATGCACCACCATACCCAGCTGCACATATCCTCTTGTTTAACCCTTACTACACCCCTGTGAGCTTCAAGCCATTGAACAGGAGAGGAAACAGCCTCAGAAAGAATAAATGACATGCTCAAAGTTTAGGGCAGAGCTGGGATTCAAACTCCAATGGATAGGCACTAAGTTCAGGGTCCTCCTAGGCCACCCCACACCATTCCCCCATGTGTAGACTTAGTTTCTGGCCCTCATGTGAACCCCATCCCTGGGTCTGTGGACTAGCTCCTCTCCACAGGGGCTGCTTGGCAGGGTCTCTCTTACTCAACAATGCCTCATTCTTCTCCCGGGCCACTCATGGCCCTACGGAACCCCAGAACTCAGAACCTCAGTGTTCTCAGGAAGGGACTGCATTTCTGTCCCTTGATTTCTTTAGAAGGTCCAGCTGCCTGCTGGTCCAGCTCTGAGCGCACCAGGAAGCCAGAGGCGTACTCTTCAGGCTACGACCTCCCTGCTAACGCGCCAGGGATTCTGCTACCCCAGCCCAGCTTGACCCCTGCAGCCAGAGAGAAACCCGGCTTCCTGCAGGTACCAGAGCGAGTGAAAATGTTAACCATCCAGCCCTGCCAGGGCAGCCTTCCCCCTGCCCAGGGTCATGATTTTAAGATGGCTACACATTAGGATCAACTAGGGGGCTTTAAAGAAAATGATGCAGAGATGGGGTACCCCAGACCAATTAAATTAGAACCTATTGGATTGGGGCAAAACTTTTGCAAAACTCCCCAAGAGATTCTAATGTGTGCTCATGGTTGAGAACCACTGAAATGGACCACACGGTATGTTGTGAAAATTAAATTAGGTCATTCATTCATTCATTCATTCATTCATTTAACAAACATTCATTGAGCTTCAAATCAGGTCCAGGCACTAGGACGTGGGGAAATAGCTACAAACAATGACATTTACATTGAAGTGTTTAAAATACATGTATAAGGTACGCTTATACAAAATAGGAGACGATGGCTGGGACCTGGTACCAGCAGGGGTGAATGAGGCTGAAGGACCTGGGGGACCCCTCTGATGAGCTGGTGTTTGGGCTGGGACCTAGATGACCAGAAAAGGCTGAAGATGTGGGGTGAGGGTGTAAGGGCGCTGTGGGCAGAGGCACCGCTCCCAAGGCGGGGAGGGGAGGGGAGGGACCTGGGTGGCCGTCCACAGCCAGGGAGGGGCTACAAGTGTGGTCAAGAGCCCATGGAACTTGATAGGCCACAAGGCGAGGGCTGGCTTGTGCACAACAGCAAGCTGCGGAACATGCTCATAAGTGGAGCAATGGAATCTAATTCATGATTAAAATGGAAATCTCTAATTGCCGTGGGGGGTGGGCTGGGGAAAGCAAAAAGGAGAAGAAGGGGGACCAGCGAGGAATCATGGCACCGGGTGGACAAGACGCGATGGCGGCTGGGCCACGGGGTCTCCGTGAACTGCCGGGGGACAAGACCTGGTTTGTGCTCAGCGCCCTGGCTGGCTGGTAGAGGGCCGCTTGATGTTCACTATTCTTATGAATAACGTTTCCCATCATGGCCAATTCCCCTGAATTGGGGGCTGAGGTCAGAGCTGGGCTTGGAATGTGCGGCACTGGGCAGTGGCAGGGGAGGAGGGCCACGGGGGCGCCGGGCCAGCCGAGCAGGGGCAGGGGAATAAGGTCCACAGCCCAGAGAACCCAGGGGCAGGCGCAGGGGCAGGGGAGGGCACGGTGCCAGGCCTGACCCAGAAAGGGGCCCAGGGTGGAGGGCACCCCTGAGATGAGCAGAGCTTCATCCTAGGCTGCAGAGGGTCTCGAGAGAAGGAGCAAGAGGGATGGGGAAGAGAGGAGCTTCCCTCCACCACTCCTGGAAATGCCAATAGTTCACTTCTTTGCTCCCTTCTGTCAAATAGCACCTTCTTCTTTCTTTCTTTACTTTCTTTCTTTTTTTTTTTTTTTTTTTTTTTTTTTTTTTTTTTTTTTTTTTTTTTTTTTTTTTTTTTTTTGCAGTACTGGGGATTGAACCCAGGGCATTCTACCTCCGAGCTCCACCCCCAGCCCTATTTTTTTATTCTTTATTTTGAAACAGGGTCTCACTAAGTTGTGGAGGGCCTCACTGAGTAGCTGAGACTAGCTGCAAAACTGAGATCCTCCTGACTCAGCCTCCCAAGTGCTGGGATTACAAGCGTGCGCCACCATGCCTGGCCTTCTTCTTTCTTAAAAATATTTATCGGTGCATTATAATCATACATCATAATGAAGTTCAGAGTGATAGAGACACACATGCGCACAACCCTTTGTGAGCTCCCTCCCAGATCCCACCCCAATCCCTCCCCTTCCCTGTACACAATATTGAGATTCAGTGATAAATTCATATATGTACATAGTGTCAATTGAAGTGTTTCCTTCATCAAGTCTCCCTCCCCCTACCTTCTTCCCTTCCCTAACCCCCTCCATCACTCCACTGGGGTTTCTCCTCCTTCATCTGGAGTCCCTCTTGCATCCCAACTTCTCCCTAGTTTCCACATATGACCCTTCATGTTTTGTGACTGGTTAAGCTCACTCAGCATAATATATTCTCTAGTTCCATCCATTTTCCTGCAGATACCACTCCTGGATATCTTTCCAAAGGAATTGAAGCCAGAATATTATGGTGATACGTGCATATCCATGTTCATAGCAGCACAATTCACAACAGCCAAATTATGGAACCAGCCTAGGTGTCCATCAATATATAATGGATTATGAAATTATGAATATACACACAATGGAATTCTACCTAGCCAGAAAGAAGAACAAAATTATGTCAAATGGCACCTTTGGAATGAAGTTTTCCACTGTCACCTGTTTAAAATGTCAACACTCAGCCGGGCGTGGTGGCGCATGCTTGTAATCCCAGTACTTTGGGAGGCAGAGACCGGAGGTTCCGGGTTCACGGCCAGCCTCAGCTCTCTCTTTCTCTCTCTCTCTCTCTCTCTCTCTCTCTCTCTCTCTCCGCAACTTCATGAGACCCGGTTTCAGAATAAAGTATAAAAAAAACAGGGCCAGGGGTGTAGCGCGGAGGTAGAACGCCCCTGGGTTCAATCCCTGGTACCGCAAATAAATAAATAAATAAATAAATAAATAAATAAATAAAATGTCAACACTCCCCATTCCCCCATCACTTTTGAATCTTCCCTTATCTACTCTCTCCCCCCACCAGCGCTTATCCACATCTGATATACTATCTATTATAGCCATTTATCTCATCTGCTATGTTTCTCACTACCAGAATGTCTATTTGCTCATTTCTATGTCCCTGGCACCTAGAAAGGTATGCAGCACATTTCAAGATCTTGAAAATACTTGGTGAATGAATGAATGAATGAATGAGTGAGTGAGTGAGAGAGGCACAGGGAAGGCTGGAGCAGCACACGTTTGACTGTGGAGGGCTTTCTCACCAGCAGCGGGGCCTGAGCTCCATGCTGTAAGACCCGGGGCACTGGCAGCCTTCTAGGCTCAGGAGCCATCCTGCCCAGGTCAGCAGGAACCTGGAACCTTCCGCTGCCCCTTCCCCACCAGTAGGGCAGGAATCCCTAGGAACACTGCCAAAGGCCTGGGAGGGGCGAGTGTGAGGCGAGCCCACGCAGCCCCCCTGACCTGGCTCCAGCACAGACGCTCAGTCATCCTCCCTGCCGGAGCTGGCCAGTAGCCTTTCCCCTAAGGTTCTGCAGCAACTCAAGGGCACCAACCCAGGATCCTCTCCTCCAGAGAGCGACGTTCAGGCTCCTCCGAGAGGGTCTCACAACCTTTTCGAACTTCAAGATTTCTTCCCTGAGAGCCCCTTGGCACTTTTGCAGATCTGGCCCTTTCCTTCCAGGCAAGGGATTCTGGGTACCAAGGAGCTATGGAAGGGACAGCCAGTGCCAGGCCTAGGAAGGTTCTGGTGGCCCTCGCTGCCTTATGTTTACATAACTAAGGAAGGATCATTCTAGTCTTCTTCTGTAGAATAAGAACTAATACCCTAGTGTTTTGATGTCTCCAGGGAGGCAAAGGAGTTTTAGATGTCACTTTCTCTTGCAAGTAAATGACCCAATGACGAATTGAGCACACAAGTAAACTAGTTCTAAAAACAAAAGTTCCATCGTAGTCCCCCTGCGTAGATCTTTAGGGACCAGGTCAGCAGTAATGGCTGAGACACAGATTTGAGGCATAGGCATCACTCAGCATTTGAGTTCCCCTTACCTCCACTCGCCTTTGTTGATTTCATTTGACCACTGGGTTCCCCAGCTACAAACAGAGCCATAGAATTATCTGGAAGAGGCTCCAAAGACATGGTAATGAGTGATAGTACAAGGATCCCATTTGGATCCCAATCCAAACACTCGTGAAATTTATGAAACAATCAAGGTAGTTGATGATATGATGTTATTGTTTGTTTCATTAAGTATGAAGATGGCACTATAGTTATGAGATTTTTTTAAAGTCCTTATCATTTAGGGATTCATAGTGAAATATTTATGAGTGAAATATAAAAGTGCCTGAGTCTGGCTTCAAAATAATTCAGGCCAGAGAGTTCATGAGAATATAAATGAATGGTCGTGACAATAACTAAAGTCGAGGGATGGGCACGTTGGGGGTACATCAGATGAATCTATTTTGGGGTGTTCAAAATTTCCCAAGTAAAATGTTAAAGCAACAGCAGCAGAAAGACTCATCATGGAAACTTTTCAAGTTTATAGACATCTGGGCTCCACCATGTGCAATTCTGAATTAATTTGCTTTGGGGTAACACTGAGTCTCAGCTGTGCCCTTAAAATTCTCCAGGGGTTTTTAATATGAACCCAGAGGAAGAGAGAATTAAGCACCAAATAGGATATGTAGTCTGATTCCATTTATGTTTAAAAATGTGCATTCAAAGGTGTGTCCATACAGGTTCTTTCAGCATCTGTAAGGAAACATTCTAAATTAACAGTTTTCCCAGTGGTGGAATTATGGGAGAGATTTTTATCTTCTACTTGACATCTTTTTGTTGTACTATCTGGAACTTTCATAAGTGCATATTGTGATTATGACTTTATTTATTTTATTTTTTTGTGTGGTACTGGGGATAGAACCCAGGGCCTTGCACATGCTAGGCAAATGCTATACCACTGAGCTACATCCCCAGCCTTTTTTGTTTTTTAACTTTGAGACAGGGTCTTGCTAAGTTGCCCAGGCTGGCCTCAAACTTGCAATCCTGAGTCTCTGGGATTACAGGCATGAGCCACTTTGCTCATACACACACACACACACACACACACACACACACACACACACGAGAACATTTCAAAACCAAGGGAACATACTGCAAGGTAGTGAGCTTCCCACCACAGGGGCATTCAAACAGGAGCTGGCATTGTTAGCAGAGGGATCCTGGGAGGCTGCATTGGGGATTGGACCAGTCGTCTCTGAGGTCCAGAGGCTCACCCCAGGACTCTGGATTGGGACCCATCCCTGCAAAGGTCTCACCTGGTGGCTGGGAAGTTCCTGGGGCTTTGAGTGGAGCCCAGCTGTTCTATGTCTCCCCCACACAGTCACCCCAAGACCGAGGCTATCCCAACACCCTGCCTGCTGCCCGAGTGGCGGCCAAGCTGCGGCGTGGCTGGGACGCACTGCACGGTGCTCAGGCCACATTCCCCATGGGAGAAGGAGGGGAGTGAACTGTTGTGACGTGGGGCTCACCAGCTGTGTGGATAAGGCCTCTCTGCTCTCTGTTCCCTCTCCCGCCCCTGCAGGACAGCCATGGGGCCGCTCTGGACGCCGCTGCTGCTGGTGGCCTCTTGCGTCTCCGCTGTCCGCAACTCACTGGAGGAGGATGATGAGCCCATCATCACCCAGCCCGTGTACATCCGGGAGGAAAAGAACCTGCTGGTGCTGACGCCCGCCGGCCTAGACTACATGCTGAACCAGACCCGCTTCCTCATGGTGCTGTTCCGTGAGTTTCCTGCCCACTGCTGGTGGTGGGCGATGCGTGGGGTAAAGCCTGCCCGCTTACACTGGGGGGCTGGAGGAGTCTATACTGCTAAATGCATAAGAATACACTATTAATGCTTAAAAATGAACACACACACACACACACACACACACACACACACACCATCATCCCCAGCTTCTAGATGAGAATACCGAGCTACTGAGGTCCAGGGAAGTTAAGCAAATTTCCAGGCACCATCTGGCACTTATGTCTTAGATTTACATGTGGCTCCTATGCTGCAGTGAAGGCAAGGAGCCAGGCTTCACTTTCAGGTTCCTGCAATCCTGAGACTCAGTTTTCTCCTCTGTAAAATGGGCACGAACATCATGACCACACTGGATTGTTGTGAAGACTAAATGAGATGTGTTGAACTCCTGGAATCACATCCGGAGATCAGCGAATGATAGCGGTTGCGAATAAGCCCTCAAGAAAGGGCTTTCTAGACGTCCACTTCTGCTGTCTTTGTTCTTTGGGCTGGCGTGCTCTGTGTCAGCAGACATTGTGTGTGTGTGGGGGGGGGAGAACAGGCTTCTTCTTCCTGAGCGATTGGCACCAAGCTGGGCCCCTTCAGTCTTTATTAAAATGCTGCTGCTCAGTGAGGCCTTCTTCAGTCTTCCTGAACTCACAATTTCCCCGACACTCCCAACCTCCAACTCTGCTTCTTCTTCCTCCATAGTATTTATCATCTCACACAGCACGTGTTACGTTTTTATTTTCTGCCTTCTCCAATGACTGCAGGGATTTGTATCTGGTTGCTCACTGTTACAGCCTCAGCTCTTAGAACGGTGCCTGGCACGTGGCATATCCTAAAAAAGATGTGTTGAATGAATGAGTGGATTCCTGTGACAATTATGATTTGGTTCCACCCCTCCAGCTCTCAGATGATAGTATCCCCGCTGTCAGTCTCCCTTGCCTCCATTTCAGACACCCAGGGCTGGTCTGCGAGTGGCGTCTCTAAACACTGCACTATCTGAATGGTCACTCCAATGTTTCTCTGGCCCTGAGCTTCTGCCTTTAGAAGTTTAGATTTGGATGTGATGTCGAGCTGCCACCCTGAGGCCAGCATGGCCAAGTCATCACTTCTTGGCCTTTTGGCTAAGATCAAGTGTGGCCAAATCCACAAGGAAGCTGGGAGGGGCCCACTGCCCAGAGCGGCCAGCAAGAGGCCAGGGCCCGCTGGTGCGATGGATGGGGGTATCAAAGGCAATGAGAGAGGAGAAGCAGGCAGAGGGGAGCGAGCATCGATCCAGGAGGCAGGCAGAAAGTCTCTGATTCCTGCCTTTGATTGGGAGTTTAATGAAAACGACCATTCACTTTGGGGCTCCATTGTTGGAACAGGCATGCTGACGGGCAGGGTGCGTTTACAAAAGACCTCTCTGCTCAGCCTGGACTTGCCCTCAGTGAGGAGGCGATCTGCACCTTCTCCAGGTGCTCCAGGGGCTCTGTTCTGGCTTGAAAGAGAATCAATGGCCCCCTGCCCTGGCTCACACCCAGCCCCTGCCTCAGACCTGGGGCAGCGAGGGACCTGCAGTCTCACGTTGCTATCAGGAGGAAGAAAAGCTACCAGGAGCACCATTGCGTCCCCTCCCAGGTAGGCCAGAAAGGCCTCTCCTATGGCCAGGGTCACAAGCCAGCGCCTTGAGCTGTTTTCAGAAAAGATATCCCCCATCTCTGCCTCACTGCCCAGAAACTGAGCAGCCAAGAAATCCAGAGCATCAGACCTCTTAATCAGCATTGTCGGAACTCTTCACTGGCCCTCCCCAAGGCGGGGCGCAGATGGAGTCGGGACTGCACCCTCCCCACCCCACACCTGGCCTGAGAGTGTCCCTGCCCCATCATCTGCAGCTACTAGAGAACTAGAGGGATTCGCTGCGGCCTGTTAGCACCAGAACATTCCACCAGGTGGTGGCGCTCATGAGATATTTTAGCTCTCCTAATTTCTGACTGCAGAAATTGTACAATATTAACAGTAGTAACTTAGTAGTAATTATGTGTGTGTACTTGCCAAGCATCATTATTTACAGGTTTTACATGCTCAGTGGAGGACAGAGAACAGAGGGATCAAGGTGCCCAAAGTTGTTTCCAGCGTTAATGAACCCTAAGGACCCTCATGAACTTCTCTCAAATCGCCCCATTTCATGCTCCATCCTGTCAGTTTTTAAATTACTCCTTTGCAGTGGGCACTAGAAAGGCCAGGAGCTATGCAGGCCTAACCAGGACTCTGCCTTGGGAGGTGGGGCAGGAAGGAGGCTCCGCCTAGCTCTGTCTTCATATTGCTCTTTCAGATGACCCGTCTTCAAAGCAATCCAGGAACCTCGCTTCGGAGCTGGGCAAAGCTGTGGAGATCCTGGGCAAGGGCAAGAACGGGGTTGGCTTCGGCAAGGTGGACATCACTGTGGAGAAGGAGCTTCAGCAGGAGTTTGGCGTCAAGAAGGCCCCGCAGTTGAAGCTGTTTTTTGAGGGCAACAGGTCAGAGCCCATCAGCTGCACAGGTAAGGATGCTCCGGTGTCTGGTTGACTTGATGCTGGCCTGAAGCCCAGG
>PVJS01048734.1:0-14937 GCA_004027185.1 Glis glis
CACACACACACCACAACTCAATTATTAGAACCTTTTTCTTACTATTTTTGTCTTTCTCCTCCTCTTCTTTCATGAACTCAAATTCCTTTTACCAGCCAGTATGTGTATTCTGTACATGCAGTTATCTTTTGTGTTCTTTACAGAAATCATAAGAACTAAAAACTTTTGTTAGATTGTTTTACAGTCAGGGAAGCTGAGGTTTAGCAAGGTTAAAAGAATTGCCTACATTCTAACAGGTTCTAGAGTTGTAACTCTATGGCAGGTATTTAATGTATGGCCACTAATATGGTATGAGTCTTAAATTATCATTGGTACTCTCTACATTTTACTTTGAAAAATTTGCAAAGCTATAGGATATTAAAAGAATGGTTCAACGAACAACATATATCCTTCACCTTCATCCACCAGTTATCTCCCAAAGCTTGCTTGCTCTCTCTCTCTCTCTCACTCTCACACACACACATAGACTTGTACACTTTATGACAAAGCCATTTGCAAGTAAGTTAAAAATATCATGGCACTTTACCACTAATTACATCCCACACATTTCTTAAGAACGAGAACATTCTCTTACATAAACACAACACCATTATTATACTCGAGAATTTCATGTTTTTAATGGTACTGGGGATTGAACCCAGAGGCATTCTACCACTGAGCTATATCCCAGCCCGTTTTATTTTTATACAGTTATTGGTGCATTGTAATTATGCTTCACAGTGAAATTCAAAGTGATGCAAACATACACGCCACAGCATTTGGTGTTTCCCTCCAGATTGCACACACTCCCCTCACACATATTAGTGAGATTGCTAGTGGTATCTTCATATGTGAACATAACATTAATTGAAGTGTTTCCTTCATCAGTTCTCCTTTTTCTCCTGCCCACCTTTCCCTATTCTGCTGGTCTGTCTCTTCATTTCTCTAAAGTCCCTTTTGTTTCCTATTTTCTCTCCAGCTTCTGCAAATGAGAGAAGGCATACAACCCTTTGACTTCCTAAGACTGACTGATCTCATTCAGTGTATTATTCTCTAGTTCTATCCATTTTCCTGCAAATGATATAATTTTGTTCTTCTTTATGGTTGAGTAAAATTCCACTGTGTGTATGTATCACATTTTCATTATTTATTCATCTGTTGACAGGCACTTACATTGCTTTCATAATTTGGCTATTGTGAATTGTGCTGCTATAAACATGGATATGCATGTATCACTATAATAGTATTCTGACTTTAATTTTTTTGGAAAGCTACCAAGGAGGGGTATACCTGGTTCCTATGGTGCTTTCATTCTTAAGTCTTTGAGAAACCTCCCTACTGATCTCTTTAGTAATTGTACTAATTTGCAATTCCACCAATAGTGTATAAGAGTTCCTATTTCCCCATATTCATACCAGGATGTATTATTGTTTGCATTCTTGATTGCCATTCTCACCAAAGTTAGATGGAATCTCAGTGTAGGTAGAGAGCCATGAATGTTGGCACATGCCTATAATCACAGTATTTGGGAGGCTGAGACACGAGGATCACAGGTTCAAGGCCAGCGTCAGCAACTTAGCGAGGACCTGTTTCAATTTTTTTTTAAGGGCTAAGGATGTAGCTCAGAGGTAGAATGCTCTTGGATTCAATCCCCAGTACAAAAAAAAAAGTAGAGGAATAAAAGATAAGTGATAAAAATTCAAGGTAAATGTAAGAACATTAATATACAAGTACATAAAGGAATAAATGATTTAAGTAGAAAAATATCATTGGTGTATCTTTTGCTTCAAGATTAATCACAGAGGAATTACCCGAATTTGACTGGATATATAAGTGGAGAAGAAAAAAGAGCACCAGGCTCTGAACAAAGAATTATAAGTTGATAAACCTGGCGGAATATCGGTGTCATGAAGCATAATAGATCCCTGAGGTCTATTGGTGGTGGATATTTGAGAAACAAGGGCAAGCCCAGAAATCTAGTGGTCAGAATTCTCTAGGCGGGTATTGCAATAACTGCCATTTATTGCTGATACATAAGCATTCTGCATCTGTTTTGCACATCTGTTTGCCTCTGGGAGCCCCCCCATCATTAGTTCTGCCTCTCCTGTCAACCAGTGCCTACACTCACTGCACTCTACCATATACTTGCTTTTTCCCTATGCCAACATGTTCAATCAGTTGTAAACTTAGAGGGCTCCAATTCTTTATTCCAAAGTCTTGACTGAATAACCCTTGTATCAGGGTTCAGTACTTTAATTCAATGTACTGGGTCCCAGTTTATGTAGCTGCGAATCACCCAAGGGTACTCTTGACAACTTATTTCTTCTTATCTTTGCTACCATTTTTCTGGGACAAACTGGTGTAGACCTTCCCAAAGAATCTATAAATGTCCCTTAATGTTTGTATCCCACTCATATTTTCTATGTTAAATATGGTTCTTAATCTTGAAATTGCCATCTTTTCTAAATGTTACTTCTTTTTGACTATAATTAATAACTTAAGTTTAATTATACCTGATGACTTAGTGGTGATAAACTATGCATAAATCAAAGCTGAATTTAAATGAGTTGTTTTATTAGTCATAATCATTCCGGAGCAATTATTTATGTTTGCAAATGAGCACTTTAATTCATTGTTATTTTTCATAGATCTAATGAGGTGGGAAGCATTACTCACAAAAACCTACAAATACTCTGTTTTTATTGACATTTAAGCCTCCTGCAAACAAGGTGCTATTGAAGAATTGCTTAGAAAGGAAGCAGTATCTCTTTGGAATAACAGAGGATCTGTGAAGAAAACTACTCCCCCTGGAATTTCCCCTCTGTCTTCACCTTACTATGATGTGTCTCTTTTAATGGAAAGATTATGGGCTTCGATGTCAGTCCAGTGCAATTTAATGCTAGCGAGGTGACTGTCTTGGCTAGCATTCTCACGTCTATGGCTCAATAAGCCTGACCGCTCACAACTTACAGGAAGGAATATTTATTTGCTCACAGTTTTTGGAGATTTTAGAGGTTCAGTCCATGTCAGGCTGGGTCTGTGAAGCTCAGGGCATGGGGGTGGGAAGCAAAGGGAGGGAGAGAGCAAGGTTTGGGGCAATTTTTGCTTCTTCCACTGTCCATTTTCTTATCTGTAAAGTGGGAATCATCATTATAATCATCATGGAAATCTCACAAGACATTGTAATAATAAGAGTATATGCAAAATACCAAGAAGTGGCTCTGACATAGATTAAGGTGAAAATTCCTAGAAAGTTTTTGTTTTACACCTATATGTAATTGATATATCTTCTACCTGCAATGCCACTATCCTCCCCTCTCTGTATCTACTTCCTATAAGTCACTTTTCTTATTCAGTCAATGGAAAAGCAAGGCATTGCTTGACATCATATCTGGAGAATTTTCTTGACTTTTGCTCATCCAATCTTGTCTGGCTTCAAACCATGATATCAGGGATGCCTTGGGTATCTCCTTCTTTTGTTGTTGTTCAGGTTACCTTCTGAATTTCTGGGATTATTGGCCTCCTGTAACACAAAACTGCTACTCTTTGGCTGGCTTCAAATTAGAGGTGGACTGGGAAGACCACTGACTGCTCCATGCTAAGTTTACATACTGCCTACCCTTGAATTTGCCACAACACCACTGAATCAAATCTGTTCTGTATAGCAGATTCTGCAGTGGAAATTTACAGCATTGACATCATAGAGAGAAGGAAAATCCTTTAAAACTGAATATGAATATCCCAGAGTTCAAAGATAAAGAAGCCCAAAGACTACTCTTAACAGGGATCTCTAGCTGGGCATGGTGGCGCACGCTTGTAATCCCAGTACTTTGGGAGGCGGACACCGGAGGATCCGGGTTCGCGGCCAGCCTCAGCTTTCTCTCTCTCTCTCTCTGTCTCTCTCTCTCTCTCTCTCTACTTAGTGAGGCCCTTCGCAACTTCGTGAGACCCGGTTTCAAAATAAAGTATAAAAAATAGGGCCGGGGGCATAGTGCAGAGGTAGAACACCCCTGCGTTCAATCCCCGGTAACGCAGAAAAAAAAAACAACAGGGATCTCACCTGGTTAATAAGTCTATCCTGGTGGTTTTCTATCTGAAGATCCTACCTTAGTTTTGTCGTCCTCTTCAGAGACATGTATATCTTTCTTCATTTCTACACAGTGACAGTCTTTCCCCACCTCTAGAAAATCTTACTATGCTAAATGTTTTTGTTTCGCTGTAGAATCCATCCTTTTCAATCTCCACTGAAACAACTGTTGGGCATGAAAATCATTGCAACTCTTTTACTCAATCTTTGAATTGTTTGAGCTGGCTTCACACCATAAGGGCAAAAGCCATCTGTGTGTGAATGTGGATTGTGAATGCATGATGTGTGTGTGTGTGTGTGTGTGTGTGTGAGAGAGAGAGAGAGAGAGAGAGAGAGAGAGAGACAGAGAGAGAGAGAGAGAGAGAAAGGGAGAGCTCTGATCCATGTCGTAGATCTAGTCCCCCTTAGGATTCTCTCTCAGAGTCAGGGGAAGGCATCCCTTTCATTTTTCTACTGTCTTAAGTCTTTATTTCTAGTCTCCTAATATAATATTTGGATAAACACAGATACACACACACACACACACACACACACACACATATTTATATATATATACATTCAAAGTTAATTTGCAGAGTAAGTACAGTGTAATTGGAATTAATTGAGGTAGGAGAAGAGACTTTTTCCTGAAGGCCTAACTAATTATAGATACTATCCCCACCCAAATGAAAATAGCTTTTTACATTATTACATGGAACTGTTGAGTTCCATTTTGTTTTCTTTGTGTGCTTCTGCTTCTGTACTCTTCACGGGTACTTCACTGTGTCTTAAAATGGGATAATTATAGCATTCCCTCTGTTTAATAGTGTCATCTCTCCTTTCACTTTATTGGGATGTCCTGGTAGGAAATAAGTGGCCATCAAGTGGGCAGTTGAAGAAAATTTAATGAAGGGAAGATTGATAAAGGAGTGGGCAGCGTTAATGTAAACTAACAGCGGATGATGGGTTAGTACCTGGGCTGGTGAGAGTTGGTAGAAGGAAAGTCAATAAAGAAAGGTGAAGTTAGTGAGTGGAACCCAAGGAAAGTCGCTGGAGGGATGTGCCAGTCCATAGGAACTAAGGCTTTCGATAAAGGTAGGGAGTCAACCTGAGATGACGGAGAGTGCAGAATCTAGTAGAATAAACTCTGATTTCTTTCCACTTGCCCTCTTTTATTCCTTCCATTGTGTGTTCCATCCTCCCATTGTCCAAACCCCACAGAAGCCTGTTCACAAGGAAGTCAGCAATGCAATCCTTCTGTGGTTACTTTCCTAGATAGAGGACAGGTGAAAGACAGACAAAGAGGGGATGTGGGAAGCAAAGGGAAAAGACCCTGTACATCTCTTCCAGTTCGAAGTCATGAAAAAGGCACATGTATTCTTTTCCTTTCCTTCTCAAGACCTCATGAAAAATGTTTTATGAAAAAGCAATTTTAAAAGCCCTAATTCTATATTATGTTAAGTGAAATTAGATTCAGAAAGTCAAGTGTGGGATATTTTCTCTCATTTGTAAAAGCTAGAGAGAAAATAGGAAACATAAGAGACTTTAAATAATGCAAAGATAGATCAGTAGAGTAGAAAAGGGGGTTAAGGGTGAGAGGGAAGGGAAGAAGGAAGACTGGGAAAGGAAAAGTTGAAATAATACTGTAGCAATTTGTGAATGTATTATTAGCAATTTCATTGACTGCTGTGGGGAAGGAGGAGGGGGAGGCAGAGTGGGATGTGGAGGGAAATGTGCAAAGAGCTGTGTGCATGTGTGGTTAACACATCAAACCTCGTGATGGTGTATAATAACAATGCACCAATAAATTATAAAAAATAAAAAACACATTAAAAGAAATAATCACAGGAGCCTTGCTAGCTTTCCTTTTGTGTTGTGTTATTGAGGACATCAATCAGTGTATGGGATGGCTTCTCTACAGGGTACAAAGGAGAAATTCCTCTCAGGCCTCAGTATCAGTAGAAAGTATATCTCTTTTTTTTCTTTTTTTTTTGCGGTACCGGGGATTGAATGCAGGGCCGTTCTACCTTTGCGCTACGCCCCCGGCCCTATTTTTTATACTTTATTTTGAAACCAGGTCTCATGAAGGTGCGGAGGGCCTCACTAAGTAGAGAGAGAGAGAGAGAGAGAGAGAGAGAGAGAGAGAGGGAGAGAGAGAGAGAGAGAGAGAGAGAGAGAGAGAGAGAGAGAGAGAGAGAGAGAGAGAGAGCTGAGGCTGGCCGCGAACCCGGATCCTCCGGTCTCCGCCTCCCAAAGTACTGGGATTACAAGCGTGCGCCACCACGCCCAGCAGTATATCTCTTTTAAACAACTGGCTTTCCTCCCTCCTTCCCTCCCTAACATTATAGATGCTATGTCTGAAGTTTGTTCTAGTTGCTTTGAATACTAGAAAATTTAGAGACACCAGTTTTGTATGTTGCTACATCTATTTGGGACTTTGTGGTAGGCATTTCTCTCTGCTAATAATAATACAGATTGTATTTCCTTTTCTATGATTTGATTTCTTCTCTTACTCCACTGTTTGCATCATTTCATATTGTAATCTTTTTAAATGTAAAATACCAAAAACAATTAGTGTATAACTAGTGTTCAAAAATATGTTTTGGCTTTTTTTGTTTGTAACTAAACCTCAAATGCTTCCTCTACAATAAATAAGTGATGTAATAAAAAAGGAAAATACAAAGCCATAATTCTAAACCGGGCATGGTGGTGTACACCTGTAATCCCAGTACATGGGAGGCTGAGATAGGAGGATTGCAGGTTCAAGGCCATCCTGAGCAACTTCGTGAGATTCTGTCTCAAAATAAAAATTAAAGTTGGATGTGGTGGCACATGATTGTAATCCCAGTACTTGGGAGGCTGAGACAGGAGGATTGCAGGTTTGTGGCTAGCCTCCACAACTTAGTGAGACCCTGTTTCAAAATAAAGAATAAAATAGGGCTGGGAATATAGCTCGGAGGTAGAATGCCCCTGGGTTCAATCCCTAGTACCACAAAAATAAATAAATAAAATAAAAAATAAAGAGGGCTGGGGATGTAGTTCAGTGGTAGAACACTTCCCTGGCCTGCATGATGCCCTGTGTTTAATCCCTAGATCCCTAGTAACACACACACACACACACACACACACACACACACACACACACACCTAATTCTTTCTCAAAAACAAAAGGAGAGAGCCATCATTAGATGGGAGATCTAAACTCTCTTAGGGAAGACAGACATTGATGGATAAATATTGAGAAATAGAGTAACTGATGACATGGCACATGGGGCCATAACCTAACCTCTCAGGAAGGTGGTGGCAGTAGGAGAGAAAGCCTATCTGGCCAGGACGACTCTGCAGAACCATGGCAGCTGGTCTGGTGGGGGACGAACAAGAGTGAGGAGTAGGGCTGAAAAGGTATACAGGTCATTAAAAGACTTTACATAACTAGTAGAGGCATAAACATAGCTGCTGTGCAATTATAAAAAAGTTGAAAGGCGGTACAAAGTAAATTCTCAACTATAGCAGAAAGTCAAGAGGCAGTGTCTAAAGTTCATAAAACAAGAGGTAATGCCATAGGGATATTATTTATAGATTTGGAGACAACCACAGAAGAACTAAATATGGAAACAGAAGAGTTAAAAGCGTTCTCTCAGAGCCGGGCGTGGTGGCGCATGCTTGTAATCCCAGTACTTTGGGAGGCAGAGACTGGAGGATCCGGGTTCGTGGCCAGCCTCAGCTCGTGCACGCGCGTGCGAGCGCGAGCGTTCTCTCTCTCTCTCTCTTCCTCCCTGTCTCTCTCTCTCTCTCTACCTAGTGAGGCCCTCCGCAACTTCGTGAGACCCGGTTTCAAAATGAAGTATAAAAAATAGGGCCGGGGGTGTAGCGCGGAGGTAGAACGCCCCTGGGTTCAATCCCTGGTACCGCAAAAAAAAAAAAAAAAAGTGTTCTCTCAGAGGAGGAAGACAGAAAGGGAGCTTGGGTTGTGGGTCAGTTGTTTTTCAATGTAAATCTTATATTAATGATTTTTTTTTAAAAAAACATGTGCATATGTAATTTCAATGAATGCTCCTTTTGTTTTGCTCCATTTAGTTTACTAGCTTTCTAGAAATTAACTTCTGAACATGGTTAGGTCCATTACCTGTCCCAAACCTACCAATTAATTCTATTTTCTCCTACACGTCCCCTTTTCTCCATCCTTTATAACTTTTGCTATGCTTTCTCCCTCCCTCTGCCCCTCATAGGCACACACACAAGCCATACACACATACCTTCTCTCTGAATATACTTATGTGTCTTTCTCTGTAAATTCCCTGCGCACCTATGTCTCACTGCCTTTTCTCAAACTATTTCCTTAGCTTAAAATGGTTTCATCCTAGACATATTTTTTTCTGTCCAATTTTGGAGGCTCAGGATAAAATTGATCTCCTCAATGAGCTGCCTTTGGTTTCCAGAATCAAAAATGGTCCCTCTTTCTTCCATACTCACTGAATAGTACACCAGCATGTGATGCTGCTCATACCCTGCACTGTCTTATAACAAGTTGGTTGCACGTCCCCCCCTTTTCTTCCTGTCTTATTGTAAATTCTGTAGGTCAGAGATTCGAGTCTGCACAACTAGCGCTGTTAGCAGATCTTGCATTTAGTAATTGATATAATTGCTAAACACTGTAACAATAATTGACTTTTGTTGTTGGTTCTGAAGGCATGTAAAGATTGTAAAATGAGTGCCTTAACACATCAAATTGAACATCAGTTGTTGGTTTATTGAAGTGCCTATTAATGCTTCTACTTCTCAGCAAAACCTTGAAGTAAACAATACTTTCTTTGCCAAACGCATTGCCTCTTTCCTAAATTCCAAATACATATATATAATGGTTATAAGGTTGTAAGGAAGAAGAAATCTAGTAAACTAATATCTAATAAATAAGTAGGCTGCTAACTGTTAATTTGATAGGAAAGTTTCTGTTATATAATGTAGCCTAGAGAGGGAAACCCCTTACTCAAGGGAGTGAATTCATAAAACTCCAGTCCCTCAGCTATTGTTTGAGATGAAGAAGGGTTTCTTTTGCCCCTCAGATTATGATTATGCCATTGGTAATGTAGACTCTAATTCATTTAAAATACTTGAAGAAGTAGGAAGCAACCTTTGCATATTTGAATATATATATTTGGATTTATAATTACTACTGTAGTGTGTCTATGTCACAGAAATAACATTATTAACTCCTAATATTTGTTTTTCATTCTCAATTCTCTGGTTGTCTTTCCACACATGCTTACTGTGCCTCTTTTCTTCTCCAGTTGCTACCTGAATTTTGATTTGCATCAATATAACAGGGCACTATAATTTTATTTCTCCTTTACTTCAGGAAATGCCACAATAAAACAGTCTCGATACAGAATTATCATCCAAGAAGCATCCAATGGAGGCCAAGAATGCCCAGACACCTTATATGAAGAGAGAGAGTGTGAAGATGTCTCATCGTGCCCTATATATCGGTAATTAGTTACCTTTTCAAATTATTATTAGACCCAAGTATAAAGCATAACCTCTTTACATGCATATTATATATATATATATATATATATATATATATATATATAATATATATATATATGGTTGCTTGGTAAAAAATAAGAACAGGTCATGCTGTATATCTTCAAATATTTTGATGTTTTAATATCCCTTCTAACTGGAATGTATTTGAAAGGAATAAAGAATGTGAGTATCTAAGTAATGAGGGGAAAAATCCAAACATGCTTGACTGTAAATGAGGTACTAGATTTCTGCCATTCTGCAATTAATTTTAGGATCATGATCCAGGGAGATTCAGGATAAAATCTTTAGATCTTTACTTGGGGGAAACACACACACACACACACACACACACACACACACACACACCAGGCATGGTGTTGGCACACAGCTGTAATCCCGGTATTTAGGAGGCTGAGACGGGAGTATCACAAGTTCGAGACCAGCCTCAGCAATTTAGCAAAACACTTAGCAACCTAGTAAGACCCTGTTTCAAAACAAAAAAATTTAAAAATGATGGGGTTGTAGCTTGGAGGTAGAATGCCTCTCGGTTCAATCCCCAGTACCACAACAAACAAATAAACAAACAAAAACAAAAAACCAAAGAGGGTAACATCTCCATTCTACTGTTCTCATTTTCAAGCCTTTTATAAAGAATTAAAGATGACTGGGTGTGGTGGTGATGCCTGTAATCCCAGTAATTGGGAGGCTGAGACAAGAGAATCACAGGTTTGAAGCCAGCTTCAGAAACTTAGCGATACTCTGTTTCAAAATAAAAATAAAATAGGGCTGGGGGTGTAGCTCAGAGGTAGAATGCCCCTGAGTTCAATCCCCAGTACCAATAAAAAAATTGAAGATGAATTTATAGTCCCTTAATAATTATTTATTTTAATTACAAATATTTTAGGTTGTCAATTTTTATCACATACATAATTTCAGAAAGGACCATTTAGAAAAAATACTTAACCTATGGATAAAATATTTTTTAAATGAGAGAAAGTAAGTGTGTTATGTTCCCTCTGTCTTCCCTCTTAGAAAATTGGTAATTATTATTTATAAAAACAGTATGTAATGTTTTTTTCTATGTTTTCATAACCTTCCATTCTTTAAACATTTGAAAGTTTTAAATTTGATTGAAACGTGGCTTTAAAGCATTTTTGAGTTAAATTCAATCACTACTGGATTTTCCTGATTTGTGAAAATAGCTCGTGGTCTTAAAAAATCATATGGTTTTATCGGCACACTTAAAAATGCCTTCAGCAAAAATGCCTAGTTTTTCTCTTGATTATTTGAGAAACTATATCTTAAAGCTGTGAAATTCACAGGTTATGTTATCCAGGAAAATGCAAGTTCTTTTCCTTTTCAAAGGAGACTCTTCACTTGAGATAAAGTTCAGAGTGTCATTGAAGGAGTCCAAGTGACTATCGATTTTATCATGCTGAATTCCCATTGTTTCCATATGATGATCAATTTAGGGAGGATGTAAATAAATAAACACTGGGATCATGCCCAGACGACCACTTTTACTTCAGTAACCACAGGACCATTGTGGAAACACTGTCAATATTCATCTTTTTTTGTGCCATGTATAAATATTGATACTTCTGAGCCAAGCGAAAGAGCTCTCAAGGAACATAGCCAAGGGTGAAAAATTAGCCAAATCAAATGTTATTAGACATTTTTATGAACCCAGGGCTATTGCAATCAGATGTAATTCTAGAGAAGATTAGCAGGCCATTCTGTTGTCCACTCTCCTTACTATCTGGTTGCACTTCAATTCAACCACTCATGTTTGAACTCATTTCTGTTATTGACCTCCTGCCATTTTCCCTAGAAATCAGCCCCACTGTGTATGGATTGGATGATTGGATTATGGCTCCTGATGTGTAGTTCAGAATGTGTACACACTAACATAACTCTCTGCTCCTTGCTAATACATCTTTAATGTTGAGAACACGGTTCCACTTTCGATTTTGCTTTCCCCCACACTGTATGTTAGGAAGGACATTATTCTAAGATATGGTTGGTCTTTATCATTATTTTCTGATTCTTCTGTTTAAGTCCATTAAGGGAACGTATCTACATGCCTATTTAATTCGTCCTGTGAATTTGAGCATCTTCTAAAACATTAAATTAGTAAGAAAAAGGAAAAATAGCATGAAAACCTTTATATAGAATTTGCAGTAGGGAAAGTCCATGGCTGAGTATCTGGGGACTTAGGACTGAAAATTGGCCTTCCTGACTGGGTCAGTCTCAGACTATCACTTAACCTCTCTGAATTAAAGTTTATCATCCCATGCTGAGAGCTTACCATGAAAGTTCTGAAAACTCCCTCCTTCCCTTTCAGTCTATGCAGCCATCTAAACTAGGTTGAATACCTTGCTCTGACATTGGTCGAGGAAACCTATATAATCTCAACTTAAGGAATCTGATTGAATGACATATCTTAGTTGAAAAGTTAGACTAAAATGCTATACCATTTTAGCTTCTATGTTTTGAAAGTATGATGAATGACTGCATGTACAAAGTAAATTTATAGGTATTTAAGGTTAATAGATGATTTCTTTAAACATCATGGTTTTTGTTTAGCTGTTACTTGATCTTTTTCCCCAGCTTTTTAGATATTCCCATTCTGGAATCCACTTGAATGAGGTCAAAGATGTTTTTACTTCCTGTTTCATCTCCATGTTTTTCAAATATCTCTCTTATCCAAGATATAGGCTTATACGAAGAACCATAAAATATACTAAGGAAAAGAGCAGAATCTGTGGTTAGGCTTAGAGCAGAGACAGACTTAAGGGTTAAGCATTAAATTAGTCAAGTCATAGTCCACCCTGTCCATCATAAAAGTAGATAGTTTTATTAACCTGAGAAAGGAAAAACAGTGCAAAGCCAGATGACTTCCTTAGAGACTGTTTCCTCGGAGAATTAAAAGTTTTGACATTTTTTCCAAGGTGCATCCATTCCTCTTCCCTGTGATGAGCTCTCAGATAAGAGGGATCCTCCTTTACATTTTATTATATAGCTGACTGAGATGTTTGAGTTATTCTCAGTCCTAGGAAGCACCATAGAAACAAAGTGTGAAGCAGAAGATTGCATGTGAAGGGTTGTACCCCAAGCTTTCAGATGTTTATTCAAACTTTGATTCTTTCATGCTCCAGGACACAGAAATTTTCCCCTTTTTTCCATTTTTTAATAAAAAATAAAATTTACAAAGAGCCAGACAGATCTCTGCTTCAAATGCTTTTTGTTGTTACTATTCTATATGATCTAAGGTTTATTTGCAAAATGTTCACATTCTCAAACATGCATTTACCCTATTAATTGTGAATCTGGGCAGAGTATTGCCATCCCTAGTGATCTCATTTTATCCAAGGGCTTGACTTTATGACATTGGTTTCATGTCCATTCTTAATGAATTACTTCTTTATGTTTTTGGATATCGAATTTATTTATTTTAAGTAGTTCCTTTGTATGTTTGTCATGGCAAAAGTTCAAGTTCGCCACTGTTTGTAATCACAGGTGGAAACCACAGAAGTGGAGTCCTTGTTTCCTCGTGCCGGAGTCTGTCAGGCAGGGAATAACGGGCGCCAGTGAAGCCTGCGGGAAAGGGCTACAAACTAGAGGTAAGGGGATTTTGATATAGTTTCCTATTCGTGCCTAATTTAAAATCATATTACTCCTATAATGTGTTGGTTATTTTATTATTTGAGTAAGTTGTAAATATTACTGGATTGGGTTATTTATAATTTATCAATGAGTTTATATTTGCCATTAGTGAATGTTGATACTTAGAGATCATCTGTTAACTATAATGATTCAGTGCACCAGGACTAAAGCAATGGAAACAACTGTCTATGCTCAGTCGTAGCAGGCCCCAGTGCTGCTGTTCCAAATGTGTGTTGGGTGTCTGCCCAGGAATGAAGGATATGTTAAAATTAGACCCTGAAGTATATAAGACACATTTTTTTTACATTGTACTTTTTAGGTGCTCATTAGATATATGAATGAAAAGATAACGGAATGAATTGACTAATCTTAATGTCATGGCTTAAGCATAATTATTATATACATAATTACTATACATTCTACATGTCATATGCATAAAACTTCCTGAAGATATTATGAATAGGTGTCTGGATCTAAATGTGCCTTTTATTATCAGTGTCTAGAAAGTGCGACAGATCTCTGGAACGCACTCAGAGACTCATCAGACTGCTCACTTTTCTGTTTCATTCATAATCCAGGTGCGAATGACAATGACTTATAAGAAGCACTTTACTCTTAAAATCTGACTTCTCTTTGACTCAAGGCATGTGTGTAGCAAAATCATACATTATAATCGCATTATGCTGGTTTCATAAGTAGTATTATTCCAAAAGATATACTTAGAATCAAGTTTCCCTGCTGCACAGGTTATATTTTGAAAATTATGCCCCTGTCAAAACATTTATTGACACATTCGGTTAGCCATGTAAGACTACCTCAGGATTGTGACGAGGCTCTACAGTAGTTCTGTAAGTTACAAGAAGGGATGAATTACTTCCATGAAATATTTCACTTATGTATATCATGAAATTTTTTTAATAATATGATCTTTTATTAACTTTCTTTTGTCTACTCTCTGCTGGAAAATTGTTATAAAATATCCTAATCAGCAATATATACCATACGAATGTGCAGTGAATGATTTAACTGTAAAAGGACCTGGACTTTGCTACTCTACTAATACTAGAGTATCATAATGGTTGGTTTTTCATTACAAAACCACTTAGTAAATTCTGGAGAGAGAATGCTCCTAAATGATGTAGAATCCTATCACATAAAAAGCAAATTATTCCATCTGTCCAAGAAGGATTCCACCTTGGATTTCAATTTAAATGGATTTCTAATTGGATGCCTGATAGTCCTTTAGGCTAGGAGAGTAATCTACTTGGGTTTTTCCTATTTTAAGACACCAACATTACAGAAATCCTGGTGTGTAGTTAGTGGGAAATTTGTACTTTTAAAGTGGGACAATAGGTCACCAATTTCAAAACAATGGAGGAAAGATATTTCTACCCCAACTTTTCTTTAAAGTTACCTCAAAACTATCAAAGACATCAAGAAATTGTAACACATTGTAACACAAAGTCTCAACAATATCTCCTTTATAAAATCACTCCAAAGAACAAGAGTCACAATAAGTTTAACTTTGTTTAAATCAGAAGCCGTCTGGAACCTCAGTCACAATATACAAATGTAGAAAGTGAATGGAAGTTTGTACAAACTATTCTCAGAACAGGGTTGTGGGATGTGCCCAAGTATTGTCAGGGGTGGAGGTATGAGGAGAAACAGAGGGTTTTGGCCTGGACAATCCCAGAAGGAAG
>PVJS01048735.1:0-14938 GCA_004027185.1 Glis glis
GCGGAGGTAGAATGCCCCCGCGTTCAATCCCCGGTACCGCAAAAAAAAAAAAAAAAAGACTTCCTGATGTAAAAAAGGTATAAAAATAAAGTCTGATGCTCGCTGGGCAGAGACAGTACCTGCAGCTTCACTGAACTGCTGGGCCTCCTGTCTCTCATTCCCTCGCCGACCCTACACCTCCTTCAGGGATTCCCGCCGAGGCTGGACCCTGGCACACCACCACGCCCAGTTTAGTCCACTGTTTTTTGTTTTTTGTTTTTTTGGGTTTTTTTGCAATACTGGGGATTGAACCTAGGGGCATTCTACCTCCGAACTATACCCCCAGCCCTATTTTTTATTCTTTATTTTGAAACAGGGTCTCACTAAGTTGCTGAGGGCCTCACTAAGTAGCTGGCTGTGAACATGGATCCTCCTGTCTCAGCCTCCCAAGTACTGGAATTACAAGCGTGCGCCACCACGCCTGGCTTAGTCCACTGTTTTGAACCCCTGACAGCACCCCCACAAAGTCACTGCTTGGTCTCTGCTTACATAACTTCAAGGACAAGAAACTCACACCTGAGCTTCTACTATGTGTTCCAGTTACAGTAAGATTCTAATGTCAGCTGGGCGTGGAGGTAGAATGCCCCTGGGTTCCATCCCCAGTACCGCAAATAAATAAATAAATAAAAATAAAAATAAAATAAGGCTGGGGATGTAGCTCAGAGGTAGAATGCCCTGGGTTCAATCCCCAGTAACACACACACAAAAAAAAGATAACTAAAGTTAGGCGTGGTGGCCCACACCTGTAATTCCAGTACTTGGGAAGCTGAGACAGGAGGATCGCAGGTTCACAGCCAGCCTCAGCAACTTAGGCCCTCAGCAACTTAGCAAGCCCCTGTTTGAAAATAAAATAGGACTGGTGGTGTAGTTTGGAGGTAGAACATCCCTAGGTTCAATCCCTAGTACCAAATAATAATAATAATAATAATAATAATAACTAGCCTTGGGGATAGGGGTGTAGATCAGCGACGGAGCATAGACTTAGCATGTGTGAAGCCCTGGGTTCAATCCCCAGCACCCAAAAAGAAAAAAAAATATCTAACTTATCTATTATTCTAATTCCCTCCTCATTTGGGTCACTTCCTTCTGCCCATGCTCCAGATTGTCACTGTCCCCTTGGGGATGGGTATTGAAAGCAGTACCCAGGTGTTACTTTGATCAGTGAAGTCCCTGGACACTCTCCTCCTATTGAGGCAGCCAAGATTTCCTTAGCATATAGGGCAGCTCCATCACATTCTCAGCAAGTTCTGAATTTGACTAAAATCCTTAACACTTTTTCACACCAAGTGTTTTTAATCCACATCTTTTTTTTATTTAATTTTTTTTTGTATTGGGGATCAAACCCAATGCATTGCTTTTGTAAAGCAAACACTTTGCCACTGAGCTACATCCCAGCCCTGTTTAAAATATTTTAACTGACATATAATAATTGCACATATTTTTTTTCGCGGTACCAGGGATTGAACCCAGGGGTGTTCTACCTCTGAGCTACACCCCCGGCCCTAGTTTTTGTACTTTATTTTGAAACCGGGTCTCACGAAGTTGCGGAAGGCCTCACTGAGTAACTGAGGCCGGCTGCACACCCGGATCCTCCGGTCTCAGCCTCCCAAGTACTGGGATTACAAGTGTGCGCCACCACGCCCGGCCTATAATTGCACATATTTATGAGGTACAATGTGACATTTCAATAGATGTCTACAATATATAATAGTCAACTCAGGGCAAGTGGCATTTCCATCACCTCAAACATGCATCATTTCTTTGTGTTGGGACATACAAAATCCTTTGTAGTGGCTAATACAACTAGCCGGTCATAGTAGTGCAAGCCTTTAATCCCAGTACTTGGGAGGCTGAGACAGGAGGATCACAGGTTTGAGACCAGCCTCAGAAATATAGCAAAAATCTCAGCAACCTAGTGAAACCCTGTTTCCAAACAAAAACATTAAAAAAAAAAAGTCGTGTGTGGTGGTGCACACTTGTGATCCCAGTACTTGGGAGGCTGAGACAGGAGGATCACAGGTTCACGGCCAGCCTCAGCTACTTAGTAAGGCCCTCCCCAATTTAGTGAGATCCTGTTTCAAAATAAAAAATAAGCCGGGCGTGGTGGTGAACGCTTGTAATCCCAGTACTTTGGGAGGCGGAGACCGGAGGATCCGGGTTCGCGGCCAGCCTCAGCTCTCTCTCTCTCTCTCTCTCTACTTAGTGAGGCCCTCCGCAACTTCGTGAGACCCGGTTTCAAAATAAAGCATAAAAAAATAGGGCCGGGGGCGTAGCGCGGAGGTAGAACGCCCCTGCGTTCAATCCCTGGTACCACAAAAAAAAATAAAAATAAAAATAAAAATAAAAAATAAAAAATAAAATAGGGCTGGGTGTGTAGCTTGGAGGTAGAATGCCCCTGTGTTCTATCCCCAGTACCAATAAAACATTAAAAAATAAAGTATAAAGTATAAATGAAAAGTCATATGCCTCAAAGAATTTACCAGCATTGAAAAGGCTCATCTTTGTGTCCAGGGTTTTTTTATTTTTTATTTATTTTTGTAGTACTGGGGATTGGACTGGGGACTGTTCTACCTCCAAGCTATACCCCCAGACCTATTTTTTTTTTTTTGGCGGTACCAGGAATTGAACCCAGGTATATTCTACCTCCGGGCTACACCCCCAGCCCTATTTTTTTTCTTTATTTTGAAACAGGGTCTCACTAAGTTGTGGAGGCCTCACTAAGTAGCTGAGGCTGGCCGCGAACTCGATCCTCCAGTCTCAGCCTCCCAAGTATTGGAATTACAAGTGTGTGCTACCACACCCGGCCTATTTTATTTTTATTTTGAAACAGGGTCTTGCTAGGTTGATGGGAGTCTCACTACTTGTTGAGGCTGTCCTTGAACCTGCGATCCTCCTGTCTCAACCTCCCAAGTATTGGGATTACAGGTATGTGCCACCGTGCCCAGACAGGTTTTAAGTTCTACCTTTTTGTATATGTGCCTGCGCATGTGCACAATGCTGCAGATTGAACCAGAGCCTAAGCACCCCCAGGCCCCAGGCCCTAAGCTTTACCTTATCTCCAAATTCCCAATAAAGATTTTTTTATGGTACTTGGGATTGAACCCAGGGGTATTCTACATCTGAGCTACCCCCCAGTCCTATTTTGTATTCTTTATTTTGAAACGGGGTCTCACTAAGTTGCAGAGGGCCTTACTAAGTAGCTGAGGCTGGCGGCGAACCCTGATCCTCCTGTCTCAGCCTCCCAAGTACTAGGATTACAAGCGTGCACCACCACGCCCAGCCAAGATTATTTTTTATTCTAAATCATTATGTACAACATTCTCCTATCTAACACCTCCTGAGTCTCTGGTTTCCCTTTCTGCATGTCAGAGAGGCCCTCTGGAAACCATGAAAGTACACTTCACCGGGGACATCACCGGCCTCTTTCCACCCAGGCCCTGCACCAAAACTAAACTTGATGCTGACCTCAGCAATCACCTAGTTCATTCATGTCACTTTGCCACAGAGGAAGCCGTGTATGGTTATCTCCACCTGATGTCACTTAAACTCAGTTGCCCCCAAATTAGCGGTCTCCTGAAGGTTGCTGTATGTATATTCTCCATCTCAGAGAAATACACTGCCATACTACAGGCAGACTAGCAAGAAATCTTCACGTTTTTTTCTTTTTCTTTTTTTGTAGTGCTGGGGATTGAACCCAGGGCCTTGTGCATGCTAGGCAAGACTCTACCATTGAACCACTTCCCTAGCCCGCAAGAAATCTTTAGAGACAGCTCTTTCCCTGCCCAATGTAGCCAACTCCCTGAGAACTGATCTTTCTACCTCAGAAAGTCTCTAGTCTCCATCCCCCTTCTCCATCACAGGGCACTAGTCCAAGTCATCATCTCTCCCCCGCACTTTGTACCAGCCTTAAATGGGTCTCCTTCCTTCCTTCCTCACCCTATTCTCTATGATGCCACAGTTATCTTGCTATAATATATTTCTCCTCTTCATGATTTCAGAGTCTTGAACACAGGTGGCCCCAATTTACCTCCCCTTACCCCCGTACTGGGGGATTGAACTCAGGGGCGCTCTACCACTGGGCTACATCCCTGGCCCTTTTTATTTTGAGACAGGATCTCACTAAGTTACCCAGATTGGCCTCAAACTTGTGATCCTCCTGCCTCAGCTTCCCAAGTAGCTGCAATTACACCAATTTACCTTTTTTAGCCTCGGCTCACATTACTTCTGCAACCCACCACCAGGGCCTGACAATCCAGAACATGTGTTGACTTTTCACACCTCCCACACTGTGCCCACAACGTCTCAGGATCCAATGGCTGAGAAATGCAGCTTCCCGAACACCACCTGCCTAGAGAGCAGCCCTCTACTATTTGGGAAGGAAGAGCTCCTGGTGCCAGGAAGGTGCACCTGCTCAGCCAGCCAGGCAACCCTGCTCCGCAGCACAGTCCCTGCTCTCCCAGCCAGTGGCCCTCCCACCACGCTTGTGCAGAGTCCTCCTCCTTGGAATGACTTAACCATGTTCAAGGCACGGTTCTAAGCATTGTACACGAATACTTGCTTATAGAATGCTCATCTATTATCCCCATTGTATAGACAGATGAAGTGAAGCACACCTGTAATAGGAGGCTGAGACAGGAGGATTGCAGGTTCAATGCCAGTCTCAACAACTTAGCGAGCCGGGCGTGGTGGCGCACGCTTGTAATCCCAGTACTTTGGGAGGCGGAGACCGGAGGATCAGGGTTCGCGGCCAGCCTCAGCTCTCTTGCTCTCTCTCTCTCTCCCTGTCTGTCTGTCTGTCTGTCTCTCTCTCTCTCTCTCCTTAGTGAGGCCCTCCGCAACTTCGTAAGACCCGGTTTCAAAATAAAGTATAAAAAATAGGGCCGGGGGCGTAGCGCGGAGGTAGAACGCCCCTGCGTTCAATCCCCGGTACCGCAAAAAAAAAAAAAAAATGTCAACAACTTAGAGAGACCCTATTTCAAAACATAAAAAGGGCTGGGGGTGTAGCTCAGAGGTAGAATGCCCCTGTGTTCAATCCCACCAGTACCGCAAAAAAAGAAAAAAAGGATAGATGAGGAAGCTGAAGCACAAAGAGTAAAAAACTCACTGGATGTTACACAACTCATATAAGTGGTGGATGGGGGCCTATAGAAGGCCATAGGACCTACCACTCCGCCTAGAGTAGGCATGAAGTCTAGAAGAGGTAACTATCACATGGCACATATAAGAGAGTTTTGCACATAGGCGTCAAAACATCTTTCATTTTTTTTTTTTTTTGCAGTACTGGGGATTGAACCCAGGGGCATTTTACCTCCGAGCTACATCCCCAGCCCTATTTTTTATTCTTTATTTTGAAACAGGGTCTCACTAAGTTGCAAAGGGCCTCACTAAGTAGCTGAGGCTGGCCACGAACCTGTGATCCTCCTGTCTCAGCCTCCCAAATACTGGGATTACAAGCGTGCGCCACCATGCCCGGCTTCTATTTTTTATTCTTTATTTTGAAACAGGGTCTCACTAAGTTGTGTAGGGGCTCACTAAGTAGCTGAGGCTGGCTGCGAACACGGATCCTCCTGTCTCAGCCTCCCAAGTACTGGGATTACAAGCGTGAGCCACCACGCCTGGCTCTCAAAATATCTTTCTAAGGCTCGGGATGTAGTTCAGAGATATAGAGTGTTTGCCTAGCATGCAGAGAGGCCCTGGGTTTGATTTCCCAGTCCAGCACTGAAAAGAAAATAATATAAAAACTTTTTAAACTTTCTATTTTTTTTTTTTTTTTTTTTTTTGGTATTGGGGATTGAATCCAGGGGCATTCTACCTCTGAGCTCCACACCCAGCCCTATTTTTTATTCTTTATTTTGAAACAGGGTCTCACTAAGTAGCTGAGGCTGGCTGTGGAACTGTGATCCTCCGGTCTCAGCCTCCCAAATACTGGGATTGCAAGCATGCACCACCACACCCGGCTTGAACTTTTTATTTACTTAACCTTTCTACGCATCATTCAATCCCTGCTCAAATTGTATCTCCTCTGGCACATTCTCAAGCTCCATCCGCGTCCGCACAATCCTCTATGTGCAGCTCATCTCAGCTGAACGTCTTGCATTGCAGAAGTGCACGTTTGCCTCTCACGGACAGTGACTTTCCTAGGAGCAAGTATAGTTTCCTAGGGGCAAGTATAGTTCTGCTCCACGTCCCAGGGCGGGGCCCTTAGAAAGAAAGCCGGCAGGAAACTTGCCCAAGGTCAAGTGGCAAAGCTGTAGGGAGAACCCTGCCCCCTGACTTCCAGGTCATGCTGTCACCCCACCCAGGGTGTCAGAAGCTGCCCTCGCATAACTGCCCCTCTCTATGGAGCTGGGAAAGAAGCAGATTCTAGGATGCTAAGGGGAGAGGGAGTGAGCTCAGCTGGGACCTCTGACCTCAGGCTTCCTTGAGCCCCAGGCAGCCTGCCTCTGGAACTCTGTCCCCTGTCCCTGGAGGACTCCAGCAGCTCCCTAATGTCCATCAGAGCTGCTGCTGAAGTGTGTGACACCATGCAAGCAAGAGTCCGTGTGTCTGACTCTGTGATTCCGTGTGTAGAGCAGTACAGGTGAGTGTATGTATAAGACTGCTCAGCTTTGTCCCCTCACGGGACAGTGGGTGGGTGTTAAGAGGTGTGTATTTTGCACCTCCACCTCTTGGTACACTGGGAATTCCCAGAGCCACAGTCTGATATGGGGCAGAAATACTCCCCACTCACCCAAAGTCCCCTGGTCACAGGTCCCTTTCCCCTAAGCAGTGGTAAGCCACTGAGGGTGTGGACAGATGAGGGGTCCTCCTGCTGCTGTGGGACAGGAGACCCTCCCCGCCCCCATCCCAGACCAGCTGCCGGAACAGTGTTAACTTCCACTTGGCAGGTGCCCAACCTTGCACCAAGTGGCTTCACGCAGCGAATTCGCAACTGGTTGCCCCCATCCCCAGCTGACATTTGGAAGAATGGCGGAAAAGGAAAAACGAGGACTGTCTTGGGCCAGCCGGGCCAAGTGGATTTTGAGTGCTTTACAGCCTGGAAGGGTTAATTCTCACGCGGTCGTGGGAGGGGGAGGGGGTTATGAAAAGCCACAGACCCGCGGAGGCGCCCCGACCCGGGGCCAGGGCTCCCCACCTCCCTTCCCGGGGCGGCTCCGCCCCGCGCCCGCCTAGACCACGACCCCCGCCTGGGGAAGGGGCGCGAGCGCGAAGGGACCGGTCCCACACCCTGCCGGGGCGGCGACCGAGCTGACCGTCCTACCTCGCGGCCTGGGCGGCGCCGTCCCCGCCGCGCTGGGGCTCCGGGCTGGCCATGGCTGCGCGACCCCGGCTCGCGGCGCGTTATTAATAGCCGCCCGGCCGCCGCTCGGCGCCCGCCGCACCGCCAGCTGCAGCCGACACCGGATCCCGCCCGCCCGCCGCGCCCACTTGGCCGGCTGCGGCCCGGGGGGGACGGCGGGGGCCCTCCCCGACAGCCGGGCGCGAGGCCGAGCCCGCCCGCCCGCCCGCCCGAGCGCCGCCGGACCCTCCTCCCGCCTCCCGGGCCGCGGTTGGGGGAGCGGAGCGGAGCGGGCCCGAGCCCGGAGAGGCCGCCCGGTGCCGGGCCCGGCGGGGAGGGCGCGGGACCGCAGCCTCGGCCGCACGTGTCCGGAGCTCTGCGCCCCGATCCCCCCGCGGGGGCTGGAGCGCGGCCTCCCCTCCCGGCGCCCGCAGCTGTCGTGCAGGGGTGGGGCAGGGCGTCGGCGGGGGAGGGTGACGGTCACACCCCTGCGTCGGGACTGCGGGGCCTGGGGCCTCTGGCGGGGGTTAGGGAACGACGGGCCGGAGGCCTGCAGAGGGGCTTAAGCTGTGGGGTTTCTACCCCCATCCTGGAGATTTTCTGGGGTCTCCCCATGTGCCCCACCTGTCATCCCCACTCTTCCGGCTCTGTCAACTGTCAAGTCGTCCCCCCTCCCCGAAGTCCACGGCCCATGGTGTCACAGTTAGACTCTCCCCACGTGGGAGGCTGCTGGGCCCCTTCCAGACCAGGCCTCGGGCATTTTTCCACTCAGTCCCGGGGCCTGAGGGGGCTTTGACTCAGTGGCCCAGGGGCTGGAGCTGTGTTTCATGAGGACCCTGGAGCCTGGGGTGGGGTGGGGAAATCATGCATTGGGGTGAATGTGTGTGGCCTTGTGTGTTGTGACCCAAGGGCCCATGGTGGCGAGAACATATGGTCATGGTTTGGTGTGTGGAATGGGGATTGTGGGGTTGTGTGCCCATGTGTGGGCCTGTGGAAGTGTGACTGTATGATCACAGATGAAGGAGCGGCAGTGCCTGTTGTGGAGTGTCCTTGGGGGGGGCTGGCTGCAGTGACTGTGGGACATGTCTGTCCTGTGTGTGGTTGTGATTGTGTCTGACTGATGTGTGTAATTGCAGCAGTGAGGGGTGGTGGGCGCGAGGAGCAGATGTGTGGAGCTCTGTGTGACTGGGGCACGCATTCGTTCATTCATCCACCATCTGTATATTTATATCTCTCTGTCTAATGCAAGGGGGTGGAAGATTAACACCCAGGGTAGTCCAATATATCCTTGTAAGGTATGCATGAGAAAAAGTCAGGTTTTGGAGGCAGCTGGTCATTTTCTGACTTACCCCTGAAATATTCCAGGGGAGGAGGTTGGCAGTGCCTCAGCTGGTCCTTCGGCAACTGCTGCCAGTCAGAGGGAGCGAAGGGAGCAGGGACCAGGCCTGCCAGCGGGCCCTGTTTGCTGTGGGTGCTAGGCAACAGGCAGTAAGGTGGCATTCAGAAGGGCCATCCCTTCTCCTCCAACCCCCTGCCCAGAAGCTGGCCCTGGGCAGACCCCCAAGACTAAATTCCTTAACCCCCCCTTAGCTTCCCTTAAGCCCTTTTTTTTGGGCTAAACCACTTGATTCCCCCAGGGTCCCAGAAACTCTTCTGCCTCTGGGCCATTGTCTTTGCTGTTCCCTCTGCCCAGAACACCCTTCCCAGCTCTTCACATCCCAGCCTCTAGGGCCCTTCAGATCTCAGCTCACGTGTCATCTCCTCAGAGGTTCGCTTCCACCCGTCAACTGCTTATCCCGTCACCCAGGCCATCCTCAGTGTAGCCTTTATCACAATCTGCAACAATATGGTTTATTTTCAGTTCCTTCTCTGCTTCTCCCACTAGACTGGAAGCTCCCTGAGGAAAGGGATTTTATGTGTCTTGTTCACTACTGTGTCCCCCGGGACCAGCACAGGGCCTGGAAGGCAGCAGGAAAAATTGTTGGTTCGGGTGTGGCAACCCCTGTAATCCCAGTACTTGAGAGGCTAAGATAAGAGTATTGCAGGATCGAGTCAAGCCTCAGCAATTTAGTGAAAACCTCAGCAACTTAGCGAGACCCTGTTTCAAAATAAAAATAAACAGGGCTAGGAGTGTAACTCAGAGGTAGAATGCTCCTGGGTTCATTCCCCAGAACCAAAAAAAGAAAATTTGTTGGATGAAGGAAGGAAAGGAAAGGATGGTCATGCCTAGGCCAATCCAGGCAACATTGTGTGTGTGTGTGTGTGTGTGTGTGTGTGTGTGTGTGTGTGGAATTGGGGATTGAACCCAAGGGCATTCTACCTCCAAGCTACACCCCCAGCCCTATTTTTTTATTCTTTGTTTTCATTTTTTGCAGTACTGGAGATTGAACCCAGGGGCATTCTACCTCTGAGCTACACCTCTATTCCTATTTTTTTATTCTTTCTTGTTTTTTTTTTCGTGGTACTGGGATTGAAGACAGGGGTATTCTGTCTCCGAGCTACACCCCCAGCCCTATTCTTTTATTCTTTATTTTGAAACCGGGTCTCACTAAAATGCGGAGGGCCTCATTAAGTAGCTGAGGCTGGCCGCAAACCCGGATCCTCTGGTCTCAGCCTCCCAAGTACTGGGATTACAAGCGTGCGCCACCACGCCTGGCTTTTATTCTTTATTTTGAAACGGGGTCTCAGTAAGTTGCAGAGAGCCTCACTAAGTAGCTGAAGCTGGCCTCAAACCTGCGATCCTCCTGTCTCAGCCTCCCAATTACTGGGATTACAAGCATGGGCCACCATGTCCGGCTCCAGGCAACATTTTATGCCTGTTAAATGCCAGGCCTGGGCCACCCACCACCAAGGAGACCTCATCCACTCCAAGAGACAGACACATATGTGCCCAGATTGCATCCACCCAGACAGAGCGTGGTAGGTGAGGTTGTGGGGATGGCATCAGGCTGTGTCAGTGCAAACAGCCTCACTTGGCCCAGGCTTGCAGGAAGCTCACCACATACGGGAGTCTAGAACCCTCATCTGGGGAGACAGCCAAGGCAGGGGGTAATGCCAGATCACTGGGCTGAATGACGTGATAGGCACTAAGCACGGGGGCGGGGGTTAACTCCAGGACTGGAAAGGCTGGTGGCCCATGGACAGAGTAACCTGGACCTGAAGGACGGAAGATAAAGGGTGTTTCAGAGCCAAGCACAAATAGTCCTGGGAAAGATAAGTCAGCCCCTCCACAAAGCTAAATTCATTCTCCACATTTTTCTGCTGCCCTGCACTGTCCTGGGGCTGAGTCCTGCTGACAGGCTCTGGGCCCCCTTGCCTTTGGCCAATAGGAATCAATGGCAGGAGATGAGAGGGAGGGGAATAGCAGGATCACAGTATTTATTTTATTTTATTTTACATATGTATGTATGTATTTTTGTGGTACTGGGGATTGAACCCAGGGACATTCTACCTCCAAGCTACACCCCAGCCCTATTTTTTGTTCTTTATTTTGAAACAGGGTCTCACTAAGTTGTGGAGGCCTCACAAAATAGCTGAGGCTGACCACGAACCTGAGATCCTCCTGTCTCAGCCAACCCAAGTACTGGGATTACAAGTGTGTGCCACCACACCCGGCTAGGATCACAGTATTTATTTATTTATTTATTTATTTATTTATTTATTTATTTATGGTACCGGGTCTCACGAAGTTGCGGAGGGCCTCACTAAGGAAAGAGAGAGAGAGAGACAGGGAGAGAGAGCAAGAGAGCTGAGGCTGGCCGCGAACCCGGATCCTCCGGTCTCAGCCTCCCAAGTACTGGAATTACAAGTGTGCGCCACCACACCCGGCTAGGATCACAGTATTTATTTATTTATTTATTTTGCGGTACCGGGAATTGAACGCAGGGGCGTTCTACCTCCGCATTATGCCCCCGGCCCTATTTTTTATACTTTATTTTGAAACCGGGTCTCACGAAGTTGCGGAGGGCCTCACTAAGGAGAGAGAGAGAGAGAGAGAGAGAGAGAGAGAGAGAGCTGAGGCTGGCCGCGAACCCGGATCCTCCGGTCTCTGCCTCCCAAAGTACTGGGATTACAAGCATGCGCCACCACGCCCGGCGGATCACAGTATTTATAATGCCTCTCTCCTTTTGTGATTTTGGCAGTTAATATGCTTCTCTACCAACAGCCACAGCTCTTGTTGGGTGGCCTGTACCCATGGGTATAGCTCTGGCCAGATTGTCTAACAAGGGTTCCTCTCCTGGTCCATTTAGGACCAGGGCAGTGACCCATCCCACTGGGCTTTTTTTTTTTTTTTTTTGGTGGAGGGTACTGGGGATTGAACCCAGGGGCATTCTACCTCCAAGCTACTCCCCTAACCCTATTTTATTTATTTATTTTTTTTGCGGTACCAGGGATTGAACCCAGGGGTGTTTTATCTTCAAGCTACACCTCCGGCCCTATTTTTTATACTTTATTTTGAAACCGGGTCTCACGAAGTTGCGGAGGGCCTCGCTAAGAAGAGAGAGAGAGAGAGAGAGAGAGAGCTGAGGCTGGCCGTGAACCCGGATCCTCCGGTCTCCGCCTCCCAAAGTACTGGGATTACAAGCGTGCGCCACCACGCCCGGCTTATTATTTTTATTTTGAAATAGTATCTCACTAAGTTGCAGAGGGCCTCGCTAAGTTCCCGAGGCTGGCCGTGAACCTGTGATCCTCCTGCTTCTTGATCTCCCAAATACTGGGATTACAAACCTGCGCCACCACACCTGCACCCACGGCTGTCCATCTCACTGTTCCAAGCCCCAGGGTGCTTAACTGTTCCTGCATACTCCTTTGTGACCCTCTTCTGGCAAAATCTTTGGTGTGCGGTTTCTTACTGAAAGCCCTACCTTAAAAACCGAACCCAGCTGGGTGTGGTGGTGCACACACCTGTAATCCCAGTATTTGGGAGGCTGAGACAGAAGGACTGCAGATTCCAGGACAGCCTCATCAATTTTATTTTATTATTTGTGTGTGTGTGGTACTGGGAATTGAACCCAGAGGCATTTTATCTCCAAGCTACACCCCCAGCTCTATTTTATTTTTATTTTGAAACAGGGTCTTGCTAGGTTGATGAGAATCTCACTACTTGTTGAGGCTGTCCTTGAACAAGTGATCTTCCTGTCTCAGCCTCCCAAGAACTGGAATTACAGGAGTGCGCCACCACACCCCGCTAGCCTCATCAATTTTAGCCCCTGTTTCAAAAATAAAAAATAAAGGGCTGGGGATTTAGCATGTACAAGGCCCTGGGTTCAATCACCAGCACCACAAAAACAAAAGCAAAGGAAGGGAGAAAAAAATAAAAGTTGGGCCTGGTGGCGCACGCTTGTAATCCCAGTACTTGGGGAGGCTGAGACAGGAGGATTGCAGGTTCACAGCCAGCCTCAGCTACTTAGTGATTCCCTCCATAACTTGGTGAGACCCTGTTTCAAAAATGAATAAATAAGCCGGGTGTGGTGGCGCACGCTTGTAATCCTAGTACTTGGGAGGCTGAGACCGGAGGATCCGGGTTCGCGGCCAGCCTCAGCTACTTAGTGAGGCCCTCCGCAACTTCGCGAGACCGGTTTCAAAATAAAGCATAAAAAAATAGGGCCAGGGGTGTAGCTCGGAGGTAAAACACCCCTGGGTTCAATCCCTGGTACCGCAAAAACAAAAACAAAAAAAATGAATAAATAACATAGGACTGGGGGTGTATCTCAGAGGTAGAATGCCCCTGGGTTCAATCCCCAGTTCTGCAAAAAAAAAAAAAAAAAATAGGGGCTGAATGAGTGAATGATATTAACTATTTTCTTTTTTGCTTAGTGTGTGTGTGTGTGTGTGTGTGTGTGTGTGTGTGTGTGTGTGTTACTGAGTATTAAGCCCAGGGCTTTCTCCCTTTGAGCTACACTCCCAGCCCTATTTTATTTTTAATTTTTTTTGGGGGGGTACTAGGGATTGAACCCAGGGGCATTCTACCTCTGAGCGACACCCCCGGCCCTATTTTTTATCCTTTATTTTGAAACCGGGTCTCACGAAGTTGCGGAGGGCCTCACTAAGTAGCTGAGGCTGGCCGCGAACCCGGATCCTCCGGTCTCCGCCTCCCAAGTACTGGGATTACAAGCGTGCGCCACCACGCCCGGTGCTTATATTTTATTTTGAAACAGGGTCTCACTAAGTTGCAGAGAGCCTCACTAAGTTGCTGAGGCTAGCCGCGAACCTGTGATCCTCCTATCTCATTCTCCCAAGTACTGGGATTACAAGCATATGCCACCATGCACAGCTCTTCAGCCCCCATTTTTAAATTTAATTTAATTTTATTTTTTGTACTGGGAACTGATCCCAGGTGCATTCTACCTTTTTTTTTTTTTTTTTTGCGGTACCGGGGATTGAACCCAGGGGCGTTCTACCTCTGCGCTACACCCCCGGCCCTATTTTTTATACTTTATTTTGAAACCAGGTCTCACGAAGTTGCGGAGGGCCTCACTAAGTAGAGAGAGAGAGACAGAGAGAGAGAGACAGAGAGAGAGAGAGCTGAGGCTGGCCGCGAACCCGGATCCTCCGGTCTCTGCCTCCCAAAGTACTGGGATTACAAGCATGCGCCACCACGCCCGGCTTTGCATTCTACCTTTGAGTTATACCTCCAGTTCTTTTTATTTATTTATGTATTTAATTTTTGTAGTATGGGGTATTGAACCAAGGGGCATTTTACCTCTGAGCTACACCTTTTTATTTTTGTTTTGAAACAGGATCTGGCTAGTTTGCTGAAACTTTCCCTATGTTGCTGAGGCTGTCCTTGAACCTGTGATCCTCCTGTCTCAGCCTCCCAAGTACTGAGATTATAGGCATGCGCCACCATGCTGGCCCATTTTTTTTTTTTATGGTACTGGTGATTGAACCCAGGGGCACTTTACCTCTGAGCTACACCCCCAGCCCTATTTATTTATTTATTTATTTATTTATTTATTTTTGGCGGTACCGGGGATTGAACCCAGGGGCATTCTACCTCCGAGCTATGCCCCGGCCCTATTTTTTATTTTTTTATTTTATTTTATTTTTTTTTTTTGCGGTTCTGGGGATTGAACGCAGGGGCGTTCTACCTTCGCGCTACACCCCCGGCCCTATTTTTTATACTTTATTTTGAAACCGGGTCTCACGAAGTTGCGGAGGGCCTCACTAAGTAGAGCTAAGGAGAGAGAGAGAGAGAGACAGAGAGAGAGAGAGCTGAGGCTGGCCGCGAACCCGGATCCTCTGGTCTCCGCCTCCCAAAGTACTGGGATTACAAGCGTGCGCCACCACGCCTGGCTTATTCTTTATTTTGAAACCGGGTCTCACAGAGTTGCAGAGGCCTCACTAAGTAGCTGAGGCTGGCCGGGAACCCGGATCCTCCGGTCTCCGCCTCCCAAGTACTAGGATTACAAGTGTGCACCACCACGCCTGGCTTATTCTTCATTTTGAAACAGGGTCTCACTAAGTTGTGGAGGGCCTCACAAAGTAGCTGAGGCTGGTCACGAACCTGGATCCTCCAGTCTCAGCCTCCCAAGTACTGGGATTACAAGCATGCGCCACCACTCCCAGCTCATTTTATATTTAATTTTTTTTTTTTTTTGCGGTACTGGGGATTGAACC
>PVJS01048736.1:0-14938 GCA_004027185.1 Glis glis
TGTTTTATTTTGAAACAGGGTCTTGCTAAATTGCTAAGGGTCTTGCTACATTGCTGAGGTTGGCTTCGAACCTGCAATCCTCCTGTCTCAGCCTCCCAAGTACTGGGATTACAGGTGTGCACCACCACACCCTGCTCCTAGTGGTTTTTGGTAGAAGCATATTAACATTTTTAGGACAAGAACACAGGCCCACTCCCTGCATTGGAAGCACCAGGCTCAATCAGGAATGCGAGGCTTGCTTTGATGCTGTGTGCCAGTAGCAGCTAGAATGCCTTCAAGGATATTGGCCTGAGCAATTAGAAGGTAGCAATTGCCATTTAATCAAGCTTGTCAGAGCAGATTGAGTAGGGAACGATAAACATCTCAGTTTTGAACATTTCATTAATTTACCTGCTATAAAAAAGAGAGACCCAATTATAATCTGATATGGTTTAATGAAGATGGAATTCATTTTTCTCTTCTATGAACAATGTGAAGTGAGTCTTCCTTGTAGTCATTTAGAAGCCCAGTTCTATGTACTAGCCCCTGGGACAATGACCTCATTCACATGGTTACAGCTGAGTCGTAAGAAGCAAGCTAAAAGAGAGTGTGGCTAGGCATGGTGGCACACGCTTGTAATCCCAGTCCTCGGGAGGCTGAGACAGGAGGATCGCAAGTTCAAAGCCAGCCTTGGCAACTTAGCGAGGCCCTCCACAAAGTAGTGAGATGCTATTTCCAAATAAGAAATATAATCAGCCTGGGAGAGTAGCTCAGAGGTAGAATACCTCTGGGTTCAATCCCCAGTGCCACACAAAAAATAAATAAATAAAATGAAAGAGAGTGTGGTGGAGGCATCCTCTGCTGTCTGCGCTACTCTGGCCCCTGGCTTGGGAGGTTCTTCCAGGTTCACCATCCTCCATGGCCACAACCCACTTCCTGCTCACATGGGTTTGGTGAGGTTACTTTGAGGATTAAAATGTCACATGCTACCACTTAGTGAGGCTCTCTGCAACTTAGTGAGACCCTGTTTCAATATAAGCATAAAAAATAGGGCTGAGGATGTGGCTCGGAGGTAGAATGCCCCTGGGTTCAATCCCCAGTACTACAAAAAATGAGGGGGGGGACCTTGACTCTAAATCTACTGAGAGTGAAGCCACAGGCAGAGGGGCCTCTGCTACCTTTCCTTTTCCTGTCACTTGGCTGACTCTGGCCCAAGCCCCACGCTCTTGAAGGTTTGCTGAAAGAAGCAAGAAGTTGCGAACACAATGCCAGGATTTCAGTGTCCTGACTTTTTATCTTGTCCGCTGACTCTATAGCCTTCGTCAGCATGCAGTCTGTCTTCCAAGATATGGCAAACAACTATTTGACCGAAGGTTTTGCCAACATGTAGAGGTGCCAGCTTTCCAGACTGTGATATCTGAACTCTTGATACCCAACACCTACCTTGTTCCAAGCAATTGGCCACATACTTTAAATTCTGCCGATTGCCTCAACTACTAAGGCTCTACCATATCACAGATGCTTTGAGCGAGCCTTGCCTAATAAAAATCATGATAAAGCCAGATACTGTACGTGTAAGTAAATATGTAGGTCAGTCATTAGGGACCTCTTAAATATGGAGTACTTTGTGTCTTGTAAAGATAAAAGCCTGGAGATATTTGTTGACTATTTTCTACAAGGATATTAAGAACATGAATCTCAATCAAACTGGGGCAAATGCCCCTTCATATTCTGTATATTTGCCATGTTATTGTAAATGTACCCTTGCTAATTTAATTTGCTTTGAATATTCCCATGATACTGAGGCATCTGGACTTTATAAACTCATTACGTTTTCCCTGGGTATGTAACAATTAGGCCATAATCCGTTAACCGCCTGTCTTTGGGAAGTGCATGCTCCTTATGACAGCAGTGCCCCCAGGAAACTGATGAGTGTCTTTTATGTCTTTTTTTTTTTAGAAAAGAGTATTTGAACCTTATTGCTGTAAATTAATATTGCTAAAAATTGATTTAATAACAGATTTCATCATCAACTACATAAATGGGAATTTTCTTTAACAAGTTTAAAGGAAATGTGCTCTCTCTGTATTAGCATCACTAGACCTCAAAAACAAACCATTGAGTGACATGCGCAGTATGGTACCACATATAAATTGTACATAACACATAGGGCAATGCAATACATTATGTATGGATACGTATACATATGATAATTCAGAGCTTCTCCTAATTTGCATACAGATCATTCACCTGGGGGTCTTGTTAAACTGCAGGCTCAGATTCAGTAGATCTGGTGTGGAGCTTGAAATTCTACTTTTTAACAAACTCTCGGGTGATGCCAGAACCAGGTGCCCGTAGTCCACACTTTGAATGGCAAGGTATTAAATTATTTAAATGGATTGAAAGGATACCTACTAGCTCTCCATAGAATCATCTCCTGAGATATGAGTAAAGTATGATGGGAAACTATTTGGAGAAAACAGACCAGGGTTACTCAGAGGCAATCGTGTTGGTTACAACTCAAGATTTCTATAGGCAGGTACCACCTCCACCGATTTCAACTGGTACCCAAATTGATCCTCACAGACTACCAAAACTGATACTTAGTGATTCTCTGATAATTTACTTCTACAGGTGCGACAGTTTGGATGTTGTTTTTCACTGCAAAAGTTCATGTGTTGGGAGCTTGGTCCCCAGGGGATGGTAATGAGAAATGATATGCAACCTTTAAGACACAGGATCTAGTGAAAGGTTATTAGGTCAATTGAGATTGATTCCATTAAGGATCAAGCATAGACTCCACAGATCCCACTCACTGGCATCCATAGACATCCCCAATTACTAACTCATAGAAGCATCTCCTCACCGACCACCTCTGGTCCCTCTACCCACGGAATTACAAAAGTTCCTCTAATCGCTGTATTCTGTAGACTATCAGTACTGACTCCATGAAGATACTCCCAAACTCAAGCTCTGACCTCATCTCCCCACAATCATTAAAACCCATAGCTCTCTGACTTCCTAACTTCTACCGGACTGCCCATTAACTTATCTCCAACCAACACCCTCTCCCATAAGCCTCAGATTTCTGAGCTCCACAGATACTTCAATAACTGACTCTCACCAACCCTCAATAGTTTTTTCTTTTGTAACATCTTCTCTGATGTCCCCCCCCCAGAGATGCTCCCAAGGATAGTCCCCAGACTCAGCCTCCCTCAGAGATGCTTCTGATTCTCAGAATCCCCAAAATTTCTTGTCAAATTCTATACCATGCATGGCGTGGTGGCCCCTACCTGTAATCCCACTACTTGGGAGGCTGAGATAGGAGGCTTGCAGGTTTGAGGTTTGCCTCAGCAATTTAGTGAGATTGTCAGAAACCCATTGAGACCCTGTTTCAAAATTAAAACATAAAAAGGGGTCAGGGTGTAGCTCAGAGGCAGAATGCCCCAGGGTTTAATCCCCGATAACACACACACACTAATTACATACCTCTTCCAATACAGAACTCTCATGTCAGTATCTCCAAATATGTCTCTGTGTTTCAGGCCTTGGATCTGCCCTCCTGAAGGTACCCTCAAAATCCCAGGACCCCCAGTAATCCCCAATTTCAGAACTTCCTCCATCTCAGAATCCCCAGGGAAGCCCATCCATCTCAGATCTCCAGACACCCTCAAACTGACTTTCCTAAAGAAGCTCCTGAATGTATCCCCAGAGAATAGTAATCTCCACTTCCCCAAGGACACTTTTCATCTTAAATTTCTCTAATCACAAATCTTTCCAAAGATTTCTGATTTCAGATGCAGACTGATGTTGGCTGCCTAGAACATCAAAATTGTGGAGAGAGGGAATATCATAGATCAGGAGCTAAAGTTAGAATAACAGTTATAGTTGTCACCTTAATAGCCACTTACTATCCACCTCCGTGTCTGACCTAACATCTTGACTTCTAGATAAAACTCTTGGAACATATTGCTAAGCCCGATACCTCTAGCCTCCACCAACCCTGATGCTAAGAACATGATAAAAATAACATCTGAATCCCATAGAAGACATTTGCCCTCCTTGCTGTAGCCCACCTACCTGATGACGCCGCCTATGTATTTGTAAACTCATGGATCCATGACTTTCTCTGTTCTGTGACTATGCAAGTTCTTGTAACGTGCTCCATGTGGAACACATCATTCAGGGTAACTGGAACCTGTGTTCTGGACCATGGTCATCCATCTTTGGCTCAGAATGAACTATCTTCTTACTTTATTTCAAGCAGAGTTGTGTTTTTTTTTGTTTTTTTTTGTTTTTTTTGTTTTTTTGCGGTTCCGGGGATTGAACGCAGGGGCGTTCTACCTCCACGCTACACCCCCGGCCCTATTTTTTTATGCTTTATTTTTGAAACCGGGTCTCACGAAGTTGCGGAGGGCCTCGCTAGGTAGAGAGAGAGAGAGAGACAGAGAGACAGAGAGAGAGAGACAGAGAGAGAGGAGAGAGATCGATCGATCGATCGATTGATCGTGCGCACGCGCATGCGCGCTGAGGCTGGCCGCGAACCCAGATCCTCCGGTCTCCGCCTCCCAAAGTACTGGGATTACAAGCGTGCGCCACCATGCCCGGCTCAGAGTTGTTATTTTGCATGGATGCCCCTACCCAGGAGCTCCAGCTCTGGCCTCATATCAGATCCTCTCAAACCAGCTTCTCAGACCACCCCAAAGAACCCATCCCAGCATTTCCTGAAGCTCACAGACACCCTTAAATGACCTGTCTCTGTTACTTACAATCATGATCACACAGCAAATACACCCCAGTCACTGGCCCCCACTGCTCCCACTGGTAACACACACAGACGCGTGATTCCAAAACCTCTCAAGTCTCCCGTTTCAGGGCTGGGGACGTTGTAGCTTGGTGTTAGAAGACTTGCCTTGCACAAGGGAGGCCCTGAGTTCCATCTCTAGCATCAGCAAAAACAAAAGTCCCGGATGGTCCACACCACACACATCTCCATCACCATCTCACAGGTTCTCCGTCACCTGATTCTGTTTCTAGGACCTCCAAGCACCATCTCAACCTACAAGGACTCCCAGTGCAGGCAACCATTATGACCACCCAGGGAGCCTTTGGGGAGCTCCTATTGCAGCCACATCCACGGCGCATGCTCCACAGCAGCCTGCTGGCTGGCGGGACTGCAGGTCGGCCCCTGCCTTCATTTCATTTTTCATTTCTGATTTTGATAATTTGGGTTGATTCTCTCCTTCTTTTGGTTAGGTTAGCTAGTGGTTTGTCGATCTTGTTAATCTTCTCAAAGAACCAGCTTCTTGTTTTGTTGATTCTTTGTATTGTTTTTTATTCTTTATTTTATTAATTTATGCTCTTATTTTAGTTATCTCCTGCTTCCTACTGGCTCTGGGATTCGACTGTTCCTGTTTTTCAAGATCCTTGAGGTGTGTCATTAGGTTATTTATTTGGATGTTTTCTGTTTTTCTTATGTGGGCACTCAGTGCGATAAAATTTCCCCTTAAACCTGCCTTCAAAGTATCCCATAGATTTTGGTGCATCATGTCTCTATTTTAGTTTAATTCCAGGAATTTTTTATTTCTCCACTTATTTCTTTTCGAATCCATTCCTCATTCAGAAGTGTATCATTCAGTCTCCATGTACTTATGTGATTACTTTTGATCTTCCTGTTGTTAATTTCCAGTTTCATTCCATTGTGATCTGAGAATATGCAGGGAATTATATCATATCTTTTGAATTTGCTGGTGCTTGCTTTATGACCCAGTATGTGGTCTATTTTGGAGAATGTTCCGTGGGCACCTGAGAAAAATGTGTATTCAGGTGTTTCTGGTTGAAAGAATCTGTATGTGTCTATTAGATCCATGTGGTCTATGGTTTTCTTTAGGTCTGAACAATCTTTATTCATCTTTTGTCCGGAGGTTGATCTAGTGGCATGAGTGGTGTGTTGAAGTCTCCCAATATTATTGTGTTTAGGTCAATTTGGGACCTGATGTCCTGAAGACTTTTTTTATGAATGTGGGTGCGCCCACATTTGGGGCATAAATGTTTGCTATTATTACATCTTCTTGTTGGATTGTTCCTTTTATTAGAAAGAAGTGACCTGATTTGTCTCTTCTGATGTGTTTTAGCTTGAAGTCTGTTTTGTCAGATATAAGCGTTGCTACACCTGCTTGTTTTTTGATCTCTGTTTGCATGGTATATTGTTTCCATCCTTTTACCTTAAGCATTTGAGTATCTTTGGCTAGAAGGTGAGTTTCTTGTAAGCAGCATATAGTTGGGCTATGGTTTTTAATCCACATTGCCAGTCTATGCCTTTAATTGAGGGGTTGAGTCCTTTGGAATTCAATGTTATTATGAGATATGATTTTTGTTTCCTGTCATTTTGAGTTCTATTTTTTTTTGCTGTAGTGACAAATCTCCTTGTTTAGTTGCCTACCTGGTGGAATTCACCTGTCCTGTAGTTCTGAAAGTTGCTCGTTTTTCCTTCTTTGTGATTTATTTCTTTTAGGATTTTCTCCAGTGTTGGTGTGTCCTCATGAATTCTTTAAGTGCTTATCATGGAACATTTTTATTTCTTCATCAATTTTAAATGAAAGCTTTGCTGGATATATCAGTCTTGGTTGGAAGTTGTTTTCTTCCAGGGTCTGGAGTACTTCATACCAATCCCTCCTGGCATTCCTGACTTGGGTTGAGAAATCTGGGGTGGTTTTTATTGTTTTGCCCCTGTATGTCTCCCATTCTTTTGTTCTTGCTGCTTTTAGGATTCTTTCTTTGGCCTCTACATTAGACATTTTAATTATTATGTCGCGTGGGGAGGTCCTTCTTTGGTCCTGTCTTAATGGTGTTCTATATGTCTCCTGTATGTGAATGTCCAAATCCTTTTCTATGTTTGGAAAATTCTCTGAAATTATTTCTTTGAAGAGGTTTCTTATACCCTTGGTCTGTGCTTCTAAACCTTCTTCAATGCCTTTTATCCTTTGATTAGGACGTCTTGTATTGTTCTGTATTTCTTGGATGGCCAGGGTGTGTTGTTGTAATATCTTCTGTATATCGTTGACTGTGTTTTCAGTTTTGAATGAACTGTCTTCCAGGAGTCATACCCTGTTTTCCATGTGGTCGGGCCTACTAGATTTGGTTTCTATTGCAGTCTTTACTTCGTTTATTAACTCCTTCATTTCATTCAGTGTTTCTTTCTGATTCTTCCTTAGAGCCTCAACTTCCTCCTTCATCTCCTCTATGCTTTCTTTGAGGCCTTTCATCATTCTGAAGATCAAAATCCTGAATTCTCCGTCTTGCATTTCCTGTAGGTCAGTATCAGTAATCTCACTTGTTGATGCATTGTCAGTGTTACTTGTTTCTTCACTGTTCCTCATTCTCATATTTTCGGTATTTCAATTTTGTGTTTCTGTTGCCTCTGCATCACCTTTCTATGTATAAGACCACTTGATGATCCCTGTAGTCCCAATTGGGTCAGTATGCTGCAGGCTGCGGTTCCCTCCTGTCTAGTTGACTGGGCACGGTGTGTGTGGGGGGGGAGGGCATGCAGGTGTTGGCATGTGAGGTACACTTCGAAGCACAGAGTTGGATGTGGGCTCCAAGGCACGGGTGACGGTGCCGGAAGGTGCCCGGTCTCCGAGGCGCAGGTGGTGAGGGTCGCTCGGGCCCCAAGGGATGCACATGTGCTCCGGGTCTCGGGAGGCATTGCCAGAGGTTGCTTGGGCTCTGATTCACAGTGTTGAGTATCTCACGCGCGTCTGAGGGGTGTGCGAACTCCGGGTATTGGGTGGCGTTGCCTGAGGGTACACGGGCAACTGAGGCACGGCACAGAGGATGGCACGTGGGCCCCAGGGAGGTGCGCATACTCATGGATCTTGGGAGGTGGCGCCAGAGCATGCCCTGGCTCTGAGGTGGTGAGGAGGGTCGTGCGGGTCTCAGGTGGCAGTGCTGGAGGGTATCCAGGCTCTAAAGCGCAGCACAGAGGCTCCTGTGTAGGTGAGAGAGGTGGAGGCTCTGGTTCTCAGGTAGCAGCGCTGGAGGGTGTGTGGATCTGAGGCGGGGCGTAGAGGGCCGCCCGGGTCTCGGGTAAGGATGTGAAGATTTTTTAAAAGTAGAGTAGTGTAGAAATTCTTGAGGGCAAGGAGTGGAACTTTTGATCAACATGTATTTTCATTGCTTGTACGTAGTAGGCTTATAGTAGCTATTTGTTGAATTGAATAAGTTGATCAAAATGAAAGCTATGATTAGCTCTCACTAACTGAACACATAAAATGCAGTAGGTACTGTCCCAGGCCCTTTAAATAAAGATTGCATCAAATCCTCACATTGATAAAATGAAGCAAAATTTTCTTTTTTTTTTTTTGCGGTACTGGGGATTGAACCTAGGGGCATCCTACCTCAGAGCTGCACCTCCAGCCCTATTTTTTATTCTTTATTTTGAAACAGGGTCTCACTAAGTTGTTGAGGACCTCACTAAGCAGCTGAGGCTGGCCACGAACATGCGATCCTCCTGTCTCAGCCTCTCAAGTAAACATTTTTTTACTTTTATAATGAAGTCCAACCTATGACACAATTGTAACATGTGTGACCTTTGTCTTTGGGGCTCCTGATCCTTTTTCCAAGGGTCCAAGATTCAAGACTTGTGTTTCCCCTTGCCAAACTCTCTCCCCTCACCAAATCTGATGGCGTCAGGGCCATTGGACTAAGTCTTAAGTGATGAGCTATTGAGAGACACTAAGATGGTGCTCTGGGTAACCTGGGGCCACATGAGAGTAGGCACTTGCTGTTGTTAATGAGTGGATCTAGAGGCACCAATAACTGGGATCTTCCTTTTCATAGCTAGAGGGAACCCTCATGTCATAGCAGAAATTTCAAACTAGAAAAGAGGGAAGGAAGCCAAGTGTGGTGGCACACGCCTGTAACTCCAGTACTTGGGAGGCTGAGACAGGAGGATCACAGGTTCAAGGACAGTCTCAGCAAGTAGTGAGACTCTCATCAACCTAGCGAGACCCTGTTTCAAAATAAAAATGAGAGTGTAGCTCGAGGTAGAATGTCCCTGGGTTCAATTCCCAATACAAAAAGAAAAGAAAAGAAAAGAAAAGAAAAGAAAAAAAAGAAAAGAAAAAAAAGAAAAGAAAAAAAAGAGGGAAGGAGGTTCTTCTTCCACCTCTGCCCCTCCTCATGTGGGAAGAGGACGCTGGTCTTCTTCGGAAAGGACCACCTATTTCGGAATAGTAAGATGGGATGCCAAACGTAGAGATGGATTGCTGCCTAGTTGTGAGGAGTGTGTTTAGGTAACAGCCTCGATTGTTAACTCACTCAGATTCACGTCAACTTTGGAAATACCAGTCTTGAGGTGGCTCCAGCCAATGACTAAAGAAAACCGTGGTTCAAGAGTTGTACATTTCTGCCTAACACAGGACTCCTCTAACACGCTCCAGAATTCCCCTGAGCTGCCAGAGGCATTGTTAGATCTACATCATGGTCTGGCAACTCCCCTTCCCTGATAGTTACTCTCCAATAAATGTTTTCTTGTGTGTGTGTGTGCACGCACCTGTTTTTGTTTGGTTTTCTGGGGTTTTTTTGTTTGTTTGTTTGTTTGTTTTGGTACTGGAGATTGAACACAGGGGCATTCTACCTCTGAGCTACCCCCTAGCTCTTTTATTTTTGAAACAAAATCTTGCTGAGTTGATGAGGGTCTCACTAAGTTGCTGAAGCTGGTTTCAAACCTGCGATCCTCCTATCTCGGCCTCCCAAATATTGGAATTAAAGGCATGCACCACCATGCCAAGCTCCAATAGTTTTTTTGCTCCTAAATCTGTCTCAGCATGTGATTTTAGAGGTCCCAGATGCTGGCCTAGATGGATGCTGATAGCTCTGAGAATCCCTCACTCACTGATGGGAGCAGATATTTTAGAACTCCATTTTTTTTTTTTTGGTGGTACCGGGGATTGAACCCAGGGGCATTCTACCTCTGAGCTATACTCCCAGCCCTATTTTTTATTCTTTATTTTGAAACAGGGTCTCACTAAGTTGCGGAGGGCCTCACGAAGTAGCTGAGGCAGGCCACAAACCTGGATCCTCCAGTCTCAGCCTCCCAAGTACTGGGATTACAAGCGTGCGCCACCACGCCTGGCTTAGAACTGGTTTTGAGCCAATACCTATCATATGTATAATCACCCTGGCTCCTAGAGGAGCAAGGAATACCTCCATTCTTGCACATGAATCAAGCTTGTGTTTACTGCGATTCTTCCTGGCTCTGAATCTACCTTGGTATCATGTAACATGACATGAATGTTTGCACTGGCTTTCTCAATGAGTGAGTTGTTCAGTTAAGCAAGAGTGTGATTGAGGACAAGATCATTAAGTCTGTTTTCCACTACCTAGTTAGTTTCAATCAAGTTACCTGGCTATAAATGGACAGTTATCTGGTCATATGTGGACTCCTTAAACCCCTTACCCATGCTGGGTCATTACTTGGGCCAGATGTCTCTCAACTACCTGGCAGAATGCCACTCTTCCTTTGGGTCACTTATAAAATGCTCCATATGAGCCACGCATGGTGGCACATGCCTGTAATCCCAATACTTGGGAGGCTGAGGCAGGAGGATTGCAGGTTCAAGGCCAGTCTCAGCAACTAAGTGAGATCCTTATCAACTTAGCAGGACCCTGTTTCAAAATAAAATATAAAATAGGGCTGAGGGTGTAGCTCAGAGGTAGAATATCCCTGGGTTCAATCCACAGTAACACACACACACACACACACACACACACACACACCTCCATATGTGTGTTAGGTGGAGGAGTATTAATACAGTTGTTAACCAGGTACTTGATTTGAAGCTGCAAGTGATCCTTGGGAGGCTGAGACAGGAGGATCACAGGTTTGTGGCCAGCCTCAGCAACTTAGTGAAGTCCTCTGCAATTTAGTGAGACTCTATTTCAATAAAATAAAAAGTCTGGGGGTGTGGCTCAGAAGTAGAATACCCTTGGGCTCTATCTACAGACTGAGAAAACCAGTAACCTCAAATCATCCACCCATCCATCCAATACTTGTTGACCAAGAGAGAGTTGTTATTCACTCTTCACTTAATCAGACTTCTGCACCTACACCTATAGTACTGCATTTTGAAATCTGAATATAATTTCTTTAGTAATAACAACTATCAGGCAGGCACCTCTCAGGGTCTACATTACTTATTCCGGTTACTTCTATTTAATCATCTCCCCTTCATGTTAGAAACCAGTCCTGATTTGTATATGTGGAATAAATGATTAGGGGATCCAGAATCAAATAGTTTGGGGTTCAAATATGAGTTCTCCCACATATTGGCTGTGTGACCTTGATATGATTACTTAACCTTTCTGAGTCTTAGTTTATAGCACTGTAAAACAGGATAATAGCTCATACCATATATAGCTATTGTGAGGATTATTATTATTATTTTTTTTTTGCGGTACCGGGGATTGAACCCAGGGGCGTTCTACCTCCGCGCTACACCCCCGGCCCTATTTTTTTTATACTTTATTTTGAAACTGGGTCTCACGAAGTTGCAGGGGGACTCACTAAGTAGAGAGAGAGAGAGGGCTGGGTCTGGCCACGAACCCAGATCCTCCGGTCTCCGCCTCCCAAAGTACTGGGATTACAAGCGTGCGCCACCACGCCCGGTTTATTGTGAGGATTAAATGAAATAATATTTGTAAAGCACTTATCTCTTTCCTGAATTCTTAGTTTATTTCCGGTGTCAAAATATTATTTTTGTATTTCTGGCCCCAGGACCCATGAAATTTGTACTGCTACCAAATATGTTTCCATTGTAACTATTTGTCTTTTAAATGAACTCGGGCATAATCCTATTCTTGGAATTCCCTCAGCAAATATGACTTTAAACAAAACCATCTTTCTTTGATTAACAGATTGCTGCAAGTTTGTTGAATTCTGAAGACCTCACATATAAAGCTAGCTGATGCAATTTGACTGTTAATGTAGCAGTTTGGATTCAGGGTCATGTAAGTTCATGAGTTCATGAAAGGTGGGGAAATTTTTTGGGTCTAGGAAGCTCAGCCCTGGGATGCCTTTTTTTCTTGCAATCTCTAAAATTATTTTAATTGGCAAGTAAAACTTGTATTGAGCCGGGCGTGGTGGCGCACGCTTGTAATCCCAGTACTTTGGGAGGCGGAGACCGGAGGATCTGGGTTCGTGGCCAGCCTCGGCTCGCCCTCTCTCTCTCTCTCTCTCTCTCTCTCTCTCTCTCTCTCTCTACCTAGTGAGGCCCTCCGCAACTTCGTGAGACCGGTTTCAAAATAAAGCATAAAACAATAGGGCCGGAGGTGTAACTCGGAGGTAGAAAGACCCTGGGTTCATTCCCTGGTACCGCAAAAAAAAAAAAAATGTATCAATTTATGGTGTACAACATGAGGTTTTGATATATGTATATATTATGGAACTCACCCCTGGAATAACTTTCGACAAGAGCCAGGCCCATACTTAGTTGGACCCGTGAAAGGGAAGGTCTGCAGCCTGGCTCTCCAGGGTGGTGACAGGAGACCGGATGTATATTCTATCTGCTACTGTTGAACCGACTACTGGTCCTCACATGACAGAAAGAAAAGAATCCCTTTCCTGGGCTCACAGCTTGGCACAAGAACTCAACTCCCATCCCTCTCTCCCTGGCAGAAGCACAGAACCTCCACTCCCCAGAGACCCTCCATCTCCCTCCCTGCTGGACGAGGAGAGAGCCGGAGACCACCGATGCCTGCTTGTCTTCCACCCTTTCCTTCTCAATTTGTGTTCTTTAGGCAAAACTCTTTATCTGGCTGGGCACCAGCAACTAGCTGGCCATTGTTTAATCACACCAAACCATGTTTTGCCCTCTTATTCATTCCTATTGGCTCCTCTATTTTCCTATACCTTCTATTCTCCACTTTCTACCATACAATCTAGTTAGATTGTATGTAAATCAGCCTCACACTGGTCCTGGTCAGAAGTTTCTTTGTCGAGGGCCAAGGACTGTCCTAGAGGCACATTGAGATTATCATCTTGGACCAGCCCAGTTTGGATACATGGTATTTGACTGGGTGGGATCTGTCCGCAAACGGACACATTCCAAGGGACCTGGTGTAATCTTCAAGGTGCTAATGGTCAATCCCTCCTTCCCCTAGACTTGCCACATAATTACTGATCTCTGTTTGATTAATCCTTACTGCAACCTGTGATAATTGCTGATCTCTGTCTGTTTAACTTTTACTGCTACCTGTGATAATTGCTGATTCCTGGATTTGATTAACTTTTATGATGCCTGTCTAAAGTGTCTATAAAAATAAGGTGCTGGCTACAGAGCACCGGGAGAATTTGCCATCTCTATCTCCTCCCCGACCCCCCGGATTATTAAATATAACTATTTTGCAACTTACCATATCAGACTTCGTGTTGATTCGTGCGAGAAGACCATTGTTAGGAAGCTGCTTGACGCAGTGACCGTTTGTGGCAGGATCCACAGACCTTAGGAAGCTGTCTGGGCAGCGACCGTCTGTGGCTGGTGACCATAGACAGAGTATTTGTCAGGAAGCTGCTTAATGTAGCGACCATCTGTGGCTGGTGACCATAGACAGATTTGTCAGGAAGCTGCTTGGTGCAGCGACCGTCTGTGGCTGGGGACCATAGACTGTGCTTGGTGCAGCGACCTTCCGTGGCAGGAATCACGGAGTAGATCGTCCGCCGGAGCTACCGCAATATTTCTTGAGGGCACTTCCCATCTTATTCATCTCTTTAGCCCTCAAAGTGCCTGGTATAGGCCTCGCCTACAGCAGGCATTCAATACTGGTAGTTGAATTAAGTCAAATACGTTTCAGTAGCATCATTTAAAGCAAATTACTAAACCACAGGTAAAATTATGTTACAATATAATGCTGTACCCTGTGTATCTTTCATTATTCAATAGCTGTTTTCCCTGTACATGGGTGGCCCTGTGAATGAATGTGATCCTTGGTTCCGTGTAATCACACAATGCTCTGGGAGGTGCTGACATCGGTGGTCATTCCTTTGGGGGGAGGGGTCATCCTTCCTCATCTCCCTCCCCAGTACAAAAGCCAGCACTTTGTTTGAGTGTAAAACTTCTTGATCATCTATAACTTGTGGAAGTGTTCTCAGATCATTAATCCACACCTTTTAACACAAATATTCAAATGTAATACTGGAGTACCACTTAAGGGGATCTTATGCAAAGTGAAGCATCACTGCTGACTGAATATTAGTTCAGCTTTGGTTTTATCTGAGTTTTCTGTCACCAACCCACTAACTGGGTTGGTGACATCAGAACAACTCTTGGGTGTTTTTGCAACCTTGACCTTGCTATCTCACTATTTTACAGGCTGTGCGGGCAATTCTTAAGTCAACCACCAAAAAAAAAAAAAAAAAAAAGATGAAGAAAAGAACAAAGAAAAAAATGTGGTAGACTTAAAATGGAAGCGAATAGTCAACTCAGGTCTTAATAGATAAGATCATCCGAACCATAGTCCTCTGATCATGGACTATCCTAAGAACTATTCCATTCTAAGTTCTCCCTCTACTACTGTGGCCCAATAATATTAATATATTATTAATTATAATTAGTATTCATATTATTGGGCCACAATATTCCTATATACTGGAGGATTTTCTAGAAGGTTCCTTGAACTAACAAGAATCCCTGGTGGCTTTAGTGGACAAACATTCCAAGGTGACACCATGTGTCAGGTGCTTCTGCAGACCTCAAGATAAAAACAAACAATGTCTCCTCCCTTCAGAAGGGAGTTTGCTTCCTAAATAAAAACAAAAGCAGAGTTAGAAAATGGCATAAAGGAGTTCAGAGGTAGTTAGAGGTGGTGTTGGGATGAGGTTGAGGGGGTGTGTGCTGCAGGAGCAGCCAACATGCACTCGGCCTCACAACCCAGCAAGAGGGCTGCACTTTGAAGCCCT